>JAOVVB010086229.1:0-13487 GCA_028570985.1 Heterobranchus longifilis
TTTTTTGTGAAGCTGCTTTGAGACAATGACAATTGTTAAAAGCGCTATATAAATAAAATTGAATTGAATTGAATTATACTGTTAATATGCTTATTTTATTAATCAAGTGCAAGTGTGTCAGTTGTAACGCCACTCAATGAAAGCTGTCACTTACTTTTACATTAAGAGAAAGCCATGTTAAACTGCCCTGCATTCACTTGATCTGCTATTATGTACCTTTAAAAGCAGCCAAGAGTGATTGCAATACATAATTTTATTTCCATTTGCACACACAGAACAATTGCTCATTTAAATGTTGGTGTGTCAAACTATTTAAAAGCATTAAATGATGCTTTTCATCTAGGGAAAACAATCAGGTTGCACAATTTAGCAGGTTACAGTACAATTGCACCATGCTAAAATTTTGTGCTGGTTCTCCCCTATCTCACTGGTAAATATTAATAGTCTGATAATAGTATAATATAAATGCTAATAATAATAGAAATGTTGTAAATATAAATGTTAGTAATAATAATAATAATAATAATAATAGTAATCCCCATCTTATTCTATTTCTCGTTATTATTTTTTGTCACCTACATAAATTGCTTTTATATGCAAAAAAAAAAAGCTTTCTTCTGATTCTTAATCTGATGGAAGCAGGCCCACACCCTTATTATTATTATTATTATTATAGTAATAATAATAATAGTTTTGTCATGCTTTAAAAAATCATCCCATCAGTAATAAGTCACATCTATTACAACATTTACTACTACTTTTGTACTTCCTTTGCTTCCTTGCTGTCAAGCTTTTCCACCCTAGTTTTCTCTTCATATTCTCATCAATAATAAGTGATGGATAACAGTGCCAGACAAAACTTATTACACACTGCATGGGGAATCAACAAATCGATAAACCACCTAAAACAAAACTTGACACAAATAAAAAAATGAGCTTAAAACTGAAGCCAGTAAGACTAAAGGTGTAAGTGAAAAGATTGATGACAACCGATAAACCACAAACTTACAAAAGAGTGAACGGAGTTTAAGCTGCTCAAGTGCGTTTTATTCACTTGTTTGACTTTTTTTATGGCAAAATATCATGGCAAAAATGAATCTAATTCCAAATATGTATTGGATAAAAAAATGTTTTTTACCAAGATAATTGTGCATAATTAACCAATATCAGTGAGACACAAGGCCAAAATGCTGAAGGCATCATTGCTGTGGTATTGTAAATACAGCAATACAGCAGAACTTTGAGTGTGTATTGCTTTGATACAACAGTTCCACAAACACCATTTATTAGCAAAAGATTATATATATTTTTTTCTTGATTTAACCAGTTATTTTGCTCCAGAAACTCATATCCTTGCACTGGTGGAACAAGCAGAGCTGATCCGGCAATTAGTGTAATTAAAGGAGGAGTGAAAGAAGTTTTAAATTCTTACCCATACTATGTAGACAAAAGGTTAGCAGAATATCTATTGAGTTGGTGGACAGTCCTGTAAATAATGTAAGGTTTTTTATACAGTATTTCCATGTATTCCTTAACTTTAAATGGAAATCTAGTGTGCTAGGGTGTACAATTGATCCATTGTCACACACACACACGCACGCACACACACGCACGCACGCACGCACGCACGCACGCACGCACACACACACGCACGCACACACACACACACACACACGGTTAAAAATAAACTACTGCTAAAGAGTTTTCAGATTTATTATAGTTATTTAATAATTAAATAATGACTAACTGGCTGTGATAATAAAAATACATTGGTACAGTAATTGAGTGCTGATGTACTGCAGCCAAAAATATTGTTGTATTACAGTGTAAGAAAAAAAAAAAATCAGATTTCACTGTCTCTGGCAACAGACATCATCTTCATCAACACTGTAAGAGATCCTCTGGATTAACCTCGAGCCTTGCATTCCTTTGGGTCAAAACAGCTAATGTTTATTATCGAGTACAGAATTGGATACTTTAAGTGTTTAAAAGTTGACTTACAGTATAGGTGTTCTCATATTATGCTTGCATGTACATTTTTAACCTTTAACCATACAAGACACACTTACAGAAGGGATATAAACATTTGCCTTGTTAATTATATGATGGTATAGCAGTATCCAGAAGTGAAACCCATACAGGCATGAATCTATACTGATAGTATAGCATATAATTTCTTTTGTACTTATCGAACCAGTCAATAAATCTTTATGCACTGTGGATGGAGGTGTCATGATCGAGACCTCTCCAGTAAGGATAAAAATTGTTCAAGATAAAAATAATCGTGATCAGTCAGAAGACTTTGGAATTAGGGGGGTGTACTATACAATTACTAGTTGACTGGTAATTAAAAAGAACTTCCCAACTAGGGTTTTTTTCCCCCATGCTTTTCTTTCTAATTTGTTCATTGCCAGTTTCCACCTTATCTAAGTGTCTTTCCTTATTAATTGACATATACATGTACAAAACTAAGGACGGTGGAGGTTTTCATGTGTATCTTCTGCGACAAGTACAGTAATACCAGTAATTTTGAACTGCTCCTCAAGTACTATTAAGGAAAGCACTATTCACCAGCCAATTTTACTCCTTAAGACCGCATCAACAGGCAGCTACTGTATCATCAGGAACTCGCGGCTGCTGGGTGAAGGGGCAACCGCATATCTCTTGCACCATTCTGAAACATTTCAAGCAAAAACTATTTAGCACATCACTGTTTTAGGCTTTTTTTTAAAAATCATTATCAATTAGGGCATTGGTGGCTCAGTGGTAGGCTTCTCACGTGCCATGCAGAAGGTCTGGGTTCAATTCCCAGCCAATACCTAAACCCAGGAGGGCATTCTAAGCCTGGAAAAAAAAATGGGGAAATTTGTGTCAAGAAAGGCATCTGGTGTAAAACGTGTGCCAAGTCAAAATGTGCAGACTGGAAGATCCGCTGTGGCAACCCTTTACCAGTAGCAACGTTATCAATTAACAGCCAGCTACAGTGCTCTTGTGAGATACACTGCTAAATATATTAGTGCAATACATGCACAGAATAAAAAAGCATCTGTGTATCATATCATATAAATGATATCAATGAATGATATTCTAGGTAAAATGCAAATGTGGGGATGACCTAGCCATTCAGTTCAAATCACAGATTCTGAAACCGAGTGCATGGGGTACAAAAGCCTGGAAGGAGGATGCAATGTCTACAACAGCATCTGGGAGGTTTTTCTGCCAGGTTTAAATCTGGCCTCTGTCTGAAAATGAGCCTGGACCTCTTTAAGCATGCATCGCTGAAGCAACTCTAGACAAACTCTTAGCAGGATTGAATAATAATATGCCACCCCATTTGGTTCTGATAGCAATTTTTCACAAATCAATGGATACAACAAAATTAACTATGGTGGTGTGCATTTTTTCACTCATTTACTCATCGTCTATACCGCTTTACTCTGCATACAGGGTCATTGGGGGCCTGGAGCCTATCCCAGGAGGCTTGAGCAAGAATCGTGGTACTCCCTGGAGAGAGTGCCAATCCATTGCAGCGCACACTTATTCACACACTACAGGCATTTTTGGAAACACCAATTAACCTAACCTGCATATATTTAGACTGTGGGAAGAAACTGGAGTGCAAATGTTTTTTTTTTTTGTTTGTTTTTTTATTTAATATTAAGTCATTTTTATTTATTAACCTTTAGGATACCTCAATAACATCACGGGTGACTCCTGGTGATCCTTTAAGAGACTTTTATAATATTATGCAAAGTGAAGCTCAATTGCTGAAAATAAATAAATCAATAAATCAATCAATCAATAAACAAACAAATTTGTCCAGCTTTTACAGTTGACCATACATTTTCTCTTTATTTTCATATAACACATTGTCTTTGCCTTCTGCTTCACTTTTTTCGGTCTTGACTAGTATAAGTAGTAAAAGATGTATGCTTTAGCTAGTTTACGCAGTTGGTACTTACTATTGATTTGTAAGTGACATTCCCTCTAAACCAGATAGTTGGACACACACTATATGTGGGTGTGTCCTGATGACTAATAACTCTTATAAGTGTATATACCAGATACATGAATAATGCATGTCTTACTGTGTGGGATGATTGCCTTGTTTGCCAGTTTAATCAGGTTCTGCCTTCACATACATACATAAAGATCACTGTGTTTTTGTTAGTAGTAGGTAAAACTCTTCAATTTCATTTTCCTTATCCTCTTGCCTGTTGTCATGTTCTTCTCCTAGTCATAGTTTTTCTCCTTTTTCTTTTCACAGGTCTGTTATTGGCCAGGTAGGGACAGTAATTGGGTCCCTGGTGAGTACTGAGGATTCACTAAGACTTTTGTGGCCATTTGGACAGCCACACTCAGTCCAGTCCACTTATCTTCTTATCTACTAATCCTTTTAAAAAACTCCCAACTCCTTACATGCTGTCTTTCGTTATCCATCATTAACCAGAATTCTTGTAGATGCCTTGTTACAGTAAGCTCAGAGAGTGTGTTCTTAGTCTGCATCCTCTAGGTATGTTTTTCAGTGTCTCATCATTTTCTGTCTTTCCTTGAGTTTGTTACTCATCAGCAGCTTGCACCACTCTACACAGGGAGAGAGATAGAGAGAGAGAGAGAGAGAGAGAGAGAGAGAGAGAGAGAGAATGATATGTATAGTATATGTTGGTGCACGATGATGATGACCTGAATAAATGGTGTTTCAGAACAAAAATTGTCCCTGTTTGAGAATGTATAGTTGTCTTGGATACATGATATTAATATACTGTAAAAGTAAGGAGGCACAAGGCCATCACCTCTATATGTTATGGATTTTCAACTTTAGTCCTGGAGGGCCCGTGTCCAACACAGTTTTAATTCACAGAAATCTAAACACACCCAATGAACCTAGGAATTAACAGATTAGTGGAAAAATTGTATTTGAGCAGAAAACTGTGCTTGGCACTGGCCATCCAGGACTGCTATGTACAGTACTTACTTATCATCCATTTTCAAAACCATGGTCATTATTATTATGTTATTATTAACTCACTCACTTTTTCTTTTACATTGTTTATTCTATACAGGGTCATGAGAGGACTGGAGCCTATCCCAGGGGACTCGGGGCACCGTGGATGGAGTGCCAGTTCTTCGCAGGGCACACACACACACTCACACATTTACTCACACATTATAGGCAATTTGGAAATGCTAATTTGCATGTCTTTGTAATGTGGAAGGAAACTGGAGTACCTAGAGGAAACCCACTAAGGAAGCAGTTTTGTAAAATATTTAGTGTATCTGAAAGCATGGCAGCAACAAAATCTACAGACTTTCCCTCCAATAGACCCAGTTTAGCCAGCTAACTAACTGATTTAAATCCATGAATATGTGTCTAAAAGGTCAACTAAAAATAGAAATGTGTCTTTAATTGATATTCGCTATATTCCATGTGTCTAAAGCAGCCCACAGTTGGAATGCTTACATAAATCAGTGTCTAAAGTGAGAAGTCAGCTTCAAGTCTGTTTTTTTTTCTTCATGAACGCCCACATAAAGTGCTGCTCATTCCAGCAATGTCTGTTCTCATCATATTTAACCATTATTATGCAACTTTTTAGAGTTATACGAGGTAAAAATAAGAAGGTCTTACATTTGCCGTAAGCATCTTGTTCATCACTGTATAAAAATATTGTATGCAGATAATTCCCTAATAGACTTTACAATTCATTATTAATGCTGTGTGAGTTCAGTATTGATGGACTTTCCTGACGGCTTTCTTTGCACATTCGCTCTAGAAAAAAGTTTTGCAATCTATCTATCTATCTATCTATCTATCTATCTATCTATCTATCTATCTATCTATCTATCTATCTATCTATCGATCGATCGATCGATCGATTATAATTATTATAATTATATGTTATTATTATTATTATTATTATTAATAATAATAATAATAATAGTAATAATAATAGAAGAAAAAAATTATCGTCATCATCGAACTTAAAGTGGTTATACTGTATAATCGATTTCAACAGTTAAAACAGTGTTCTGCCTACAAACTCAAGTTTGTTAGAATGACAAGCCTTAAAATTTAACTTTAGTTTTACAAAAATGATTTTTTTTCAATTGAAGGGACTTGAGAGAGTCACGATTGAGAGAAACATGAAAGTCGCAAACGTTAGGTAACCACAGTAACATTTCTGAGCCCTATACATGAGAGGTTTGGAGTTCATAAAACCAGTACCACAGAGCTCACTCGGTACATCTTTTGTTCTCTTTTATTGTTGTTCTATTTATGGTTCACTAAGACTTTAGGGAAAAAGTGGTTGCGTAAAAGATGGATAGCATAACACCGGTTATTTGTAGATACTCGTTTTATCAGTTTGGCGCACTCTCTGAATGTGCATCCTGCAGATTTTCAGTTCACTTAACGAAAAAAAAAGAAAAGCTTTAGGTGTGAATGAGTGTGCAGTACATGTGCATGTGAAGAGGTAGGAGGTATCTAAATGCATTTACTTTGTGCCTTTATTTCATTTATCTGTACAAATGTGATACTTTTTACTTTTACTCCACTACATTCTATAACAAATATCTGTCCTTTGCACCGTAATCCATCGTTGCATTGTGTTGCGTAACAAAACCACAGTGACGTGATCATTTGAAGCAATAATTTTGCAACTTGGACTTTTACTTGAGCAATATTCTATAAAGGGGATCTTTACATTACTCACCTTCATTATTTTTGTACTGCAAATTTCTGTCTGCATGCTGCTCTGCCATGTACAGTACTAGTGCCCAGTCCAGTGTGTGTTTCTGCATAATGTTCATGGATCCATTTTACTGTTACCCTGACCAGGAAGTAATTACTGAAGAACGACATCATGAAATTAATAAGAATTCACACATGCCGAATAGGTCATTTAAGGTAATTTATTAGGGGAATTGTTTTTGTTTGTTAGCATTCCTGCAATTTATCATGGTCTTGAGGTTGAAAATTCACATTTCACAATTTATCTTATTTATCCTGGCAAGTAGCAGTCAATGAGAGATGTGTGCATTTCTATTAAATGGCCTTTTCCCTTTAGCAGAGACCTGAAAGTTTCCATATTTTATTGATGAATATTTTTTTTAGCTGTGGAGAGGTACAATTCAAATTGGACTGTTATTACTGTTCCTCATTAACTTTATACTGCAATGCTGTTTTATTTTTATTTTTATTTATTATTATTATTATTTTTTATCTGTTTAGTTAGAAGGTGTTTAATAACTTTTTGGAACAGCACAGCTCTAACAGTATTTACAGGTATAAATCAAATGATATATTTATACTGTACTAAAGCAGCTGCTTAAATACATTGTAGAAATAACCCATTCACAAGGAAGTGTATGACTGACACATCACACAAATCTATCCATAAAAGTATGCATTATACAAAAACAAAAATGTATAATTATTGCAATTATACATTTCCCTTAATTACACATTTATGGAAGAATTCCTAAGTGTGAGCATTATACTGTATAACAGTTGTTAGGTTTTCACAAGAGTTTCTCAGTAACATGACAGAATGGATTTTTTTTTTGTCTAAAAAAATCAGAATGGAACTAGTACTTTTTCCGGAGAAAAAGTACTAGTCGATTTTAAAAGAGTCAGATCATCAACCAAATTTTAATAGTACACAAAGATAACCCAAGTGAATGCAAAATGAAGTTTTTAAATTATGATTTCATTTATTAAGGGACAAAAGCTGTCCAAACCTACTGTACCTTGCCCAAAAGTAATTGCACCCTTGCTGCACCCAGGCCTGATTACTGCCATACCTGTTGAATCAAAAAATCATTTAAATTGAACATTTTGATTATCCTAAAGATGTAAAGACTTTTACATCTGGCATAAAACTAGCTCAGAATTTAATAAAAATTAACATCATACCAACAGTTAAACATGGTGATGGTAGTGTCATGGTCTGGGGCTGCTTTGCAGTTTCAGAACCTGGATGCCTTGTTATAATTGATGGAACCATGAATTCTGTACTCTACTAAAAAAATTTTACATCAGTTTGTGTCTTGGTTTGGTTATGTGTCTTGGTTTGAGTTATGCAGCAGAACAATGATCCAAGACACTCCAACAAGTCCACCTCTGGATGGCCTAAAAGATTACCTTTTCACACGTGGGCAGGCAGGTTTGTACAGGTTTTGTCTATTAATAAAGAAAATAATCATTTAAAAACACAGTCACAGTCACCCACTTCACTATCCCTCCTCAGGAAGACAAAAAAAAAAACAGATGTGAATTAAATGACATCAGCAGCAAGTGACGTCAATTCTGTGCTTCCGTTTCCCAGGATTCAGCCATCACTTAGTCATCACTGTGGGTGTATGTACAGTATGTGGGCCACTCTCTTTTTTTCTGTTTGATATTAATTTTATCTTTTAGTTCATTTTTCTGATTTGTTGACTGCACGTCTGAATTAAGATCACTTTCAGTATATACTGTACTTTTTACCCCATTTCAGTTTACTTTTAGGACAAGTTATAAATCCTGGAATTGCTTCCCTATATGGGTTGCTGTCTGTCATTATAAAGAGGACTAAAGAATAAAAAACTGGAAAAAAAATTACTCTTCGATTGAAACAAGGATTGTCCATGACAGTAAAAGGAAATAAGATTCCCCAATGTTCAAAGTCACTAAAAATGGCATCACTGACATTTGGTATAACGCAAGAGAGAGAGAGAGAGAATCCTATATAGGGAACACCCCGGATCGGTTGGGAATTCATGGCAGGCCACAGGTGCACACACACACACACACACACACACACACACACACACACACACACATATCCCTATTCATATGCTACATGCAATTTTAAACACCAATCAGCCTACACTGCATACCTGGGGAAAACCTACCAGGCATAAGGAGAACACACAAACTCCATGCACAAAGACTGAAAGGTGAGATTTAAACCCCTGGAGGAGCAAGGCAACAACACAAACTTTATTTATTTATTTATTTATTTATTTATTTATTTATTTATTATTATTATTATTATTATTATTATTGTTATTATTATTCAGATTTCTTTTTTTATTATTATATCTTTTACATATTTTTCATTTTGATATACATCTATTACCTAAATATTATAGGGGTATTCAAATCAAAGCAGGACTTTTGATTGTGAGGGATAACAGAACACTGTCATGAGGGTAAAAATTACCTTTATTTCTACTGCACCTAATACACTTATCCCAGGGTTTCGCTAGTTCTTGGATAACATCAAGGTAGAAAGATTTCTTAGTACACCAGAACCATGACCGGACTGCCTGCTTCACGTCTTAAATGTTGGTCACCCAAGAATTACTGGAATCGAGGCCAGGACTGTACAGGAGATATGGCAGAGTTCCTGTAATGTGCAAGTGGTGTTTGCAAATGATTATGTGCAGATGCATCTCTTCCACAACTTGATGCCAAGTTATCCTTCAATTTTCAAGGAAAATGTTTATGAATGTTTAGGGAAATGACTGCAGTAGGATCCAAGCCACCTTAGCTGGCATCATCATTCAGGCCTTCTTTACATTGTTACTACCATTCAAATGTTTTACTGCGGCTAAGAGTTTCATCACCACACTGTGCTGGAAGTCTTTCTAAATGTCAGTCGATTTCCACATGTATTCACAAGAAATTTCATAAAAAAAAAAAAAATACTTTGCAAAAACTGGTCTATTTCTCAAAATAATACAGGTAATGGTACAAAAACATCCTCCAAGAGCATCTCCCCAACTATCCAAAAACAGTTTTGAGATAAATGTCTCTTCCAGCATGATGGAGCACCTTGCCGTAAGGCAAAGGTGATAACTAAGTGGCTTGGGTAACACAACATCAAAATTTTGCGTCCATGGCCAAGATACTTTCCAGACCTCCATCCATTAAGAACTTGAGAACCCACAAATTCTGACAAACTCCAAGCCTTGATTGTGCAAGAACGGGCTGCCGTCAGTCAGCGTGTGGTCCAGAAGTTGATTTACAGCATGCCAGGGCAAATTGCAGAGGTCTTTAAAAAGTGTGAAGTTTGTAGGAAGGGCAACTTTGCAAATATTGACTCTTTGCATAAACTTAATGTAGTTGTCAATAAAAGCATTTGACATTTAGGAAACACCTGTGTTCATACTTCAGTATACAATAGTGACATTTGACAAAAAGACAGAAATGGAGGAAAAAGTTTGAAACAGTGGAGGAAAAAGTTTAAAAAGTAAAGACACCACTCAAATTTCAGCAAACATTTTAGTATATCTAAGATTATCTACTCCCTCCTGAAACTGTTTCAATTACTCCTTCCTGTATTCAACATGGTAAACAATATACAAATCCTGTATTAAATATGAATATATTATTCATTTTTCATACTTTTTCATACATCATTGTTATGTGCTGTGTCGATGGGGTCATGCTTTATCGCCATCAGGCAGTGTATTGACGGGTTGATCTTATTAATTTGCATGGTTGATGGGCCTTGAACAACATGCAAGCCAAAGGTCATCTTCCTGCTGAGTTCTGCTGGTCAATAACAGGCTTTTCATACGCGCATACATATATTTAAACACATTATATTTAGCAGTCTGGGAAAACCTGCACCAAGCACAGCCACTCTGATATAAACTAGCCCTTTAACCTACACTGTTCATTTAAAAACTTTTTAAATTGTGCTTCATAGCCATGAAAGAGGATTGCAGATGTCAACTATACTGAGATACTGTAACTATATTGAGCAGTTGAGTCTCATATTGAGAAGCAGTAGCGTAATGCCAGCTAGATATTTGCATTTCATCAGCTAATAATATCTTTCCAAATGTGGTACAATAAAATATAGATGAATAATGATGAACAATTATTATTATGACTTGGTAAAGCATGAATAAACATTCTAAAGAGTTTATTACATTACTTGAAAGAGATGAGATGTCATGAGAGGTGGGTTCAAGGATTAAAATAATTGTTGTACTACACCTATTTAACTCCTAGAGTTCAAATTATGCCTAATGTTGATTGATGCACCTTGAATAAACTCACAAATTCACAAAATTTCACAAATATCTATATGAATTTCCATTCCAAACAGCATCAAGAACACATACTTACAGTACAGCACAAGCTCAAGGAGAAAGAAGCAGTTGAGGAAGAGAGAGACTGATTAACACATGTTACTAAAGAGACAAAGAGGGACAAAGAGTTGCAAAAAGCAACTGAAGGTTCCTGGTTGTAATCTGCCTGAATCGTTAAATTTAGGTAATGAAGTGACATAAGCTAAAATGCAAAGTCAAGCTGTGAGTGAACTCCATCCAAACAAGCTAAAAACCTTGCAAGTGAACCACTACTGTATTTTGTCTATATATCTATCTGTTTTGAAGGTTTTGCAACATGTGTAGGCTTTAAAATATATATTATTTACAATCAAGTATTTTATTCATAGGTGTAATGTTTCCCCAGGACACCTGTGCTGCATATTTTGGTTGAAATTCATAATCAAGCTTATGACATGCAACAGACTTTATAATAAACATATAGAATTGATGTTGTCATAGTAAAATTTAAGGTGTTGATTGATTCAAAATGCCAACTCCTGCAATAGCACACTGGAAAACATTCCATCTTAAAAGCTGCCAGTAGCCTTTCAGCAGCACAGAAAATATAGCTGTCTTGTTAGCTAACCTTAACTAATAAATATAAAGAGGCAGCTAAATCATTCACTTTTTGGAACAGATTGTCTATAAAAAATCTATACAGAAGGTGTTCTTTAACTGTGCATGTGCACACATGACCCTGTTATGAGCACCAGTACTTAAATAGCTGCCCAGAGAATATACAAAAAAAAAAAAAAAAGAAAAGAGTCAGAGGACACCCAAAACATGACCAACAATTAATTCATTATGCACTTACAGAATACAATGGCAGGACAGTTGTACACTATTTTTTTTATTAATTATTATTATTATTATTATTATTATTATTATTGTTGTTGTTGTTGTTGTTTTTAATTATTTATTTATTAATTTTAAACAACCTAACAACTATCACTCCTTATTTTCTTCCTGAATAAGGTGAGATATTACCTAATCATGCAGGTGATTCTTAAATAAATCCAACACTATATCATTTTATTCCAAAAACTGCTGATACTGTATTCAGAAACCCATGACAGTCTTTAAAGTTTAATGTGTCAAAAAAGATCCACAGATTTCCCTCTTTGAGCTATATACCATACCAACACTCATGTTGCTAAAGCATTATTGTGATAACTCAGCCAAAGACACTAAAGAATTCTTATTTTTATTATTTCTTTTATGCGTTTTATATATTTGGCATCATTCATGGCAGAAAGCTAGTGGCCAAGTTTGAAGCATGTGAGATAAAGCATCAAAGAAATCCTTTAGTGTTCAGCAACAATAGAGAAAAAAACTGTCTAAATATAGCTACTGTAACACACCGCCGATGTTGCATTGCGCCGATGTTGCATTGGAAAAGGGTTTGTAGGAAGTGTTTTATAGGCAATACAAGTCCTTGAGGGCTTTTAGCTGTCGCCACTGATGTTATTATTACTTATTATGGAACGGGACAGGGATTGCTATTTGGCTAATGTGAGCATACGCTTTGTGGTGGTCTAATGACTGGAGATATGTATTCATTTTTCATATACATTATGCATGTTTATACTTACTAGACAGCAAATGCACATAAGTAGTTTGCTGATGCTTATTATTTTGGTGTTTTGTGTGCATTTTTAAGACATACATTTTAAAGTTTTAGTTCTGCCCAAGCAGATGTCATAAACGTACTTATAAACTGAACTTACACTACATGGCCCAAACATTGTGAATACCTGATCATTACTCCCATGTGCTTTTGATCAACTGCTTTGCTGTTATAATAACAATCACTCCTCTGGAATGTCCAAATTTGTAGTGTGGTTGTGAAGATTTAGTGCCCATTTAGTCTCAAGATCAGGCGCTGATGTCAGAGAGAAAGTGTTGGACCATGTCATCATTCCATTTCATCCCAAAGGTATTCATTTCGGTTAACAGGCCGTGTCCTTATAGATTTCACTTTGTGCAACAGGGGATAGACGAGCTGGATAAGGTTTTTGCTCTGTTGTTTGACTGGAGGGAAATGTTACTGCTACTGAATCATACTAAGACATTATAACCAATCATGTGCTTACAACTTTGTGGCAACTATTAAGGGAGAACTCATACTGTACATGGGTATAATATTGTTTGTCCACAAACATTTGGCAATATGGTGTAGCCTAGATAAACAACTTGATTATTGTCTATTCTTTAGCAAAAATGTGACATGTAGAGTATATATAGTTCCCTTTCAAAAGCTACACTCGATGCTGCGTGAAAACGCTATGGGAACGCTCCTCGCGTGACTGGTTGTTGAAGCATGTGTGTCAAATACGGCAAAAATTTTGCCATATACTGTATAACCTCGGTCAGGTGAAGTC
>JAOVVB010086239.1:0-13486 GCA_028570985.1 Heterobranchus longifilis
GTGGATACAGAGTAGTTACCTGGATATAGTAGTAGTTATCTGCATACAGGAACAACAGAGCTTGCTATGCGTACAGGCCGCGCAGTCACTTTTTTCGGGGCAGCACACGCACCGACCGCATAGGGGTCCACAGTCAGGTCGCGGTCAGGGGCGATGACAATATTTACATCACACGCACCTCGCGGACACGGAAAGTATAAATTTGCCTTTAAGAAGAGGACCTCCCACCTTTGCAGGATGTGTATTATGATATTGTTGAGGATTATAGAATGGAAATACAGAGACAATACCATGCAATGCAGTTGAAAGCAGAGTTGATGTGCTTTCGATTGTGTGGTGTTTTTGTTGGAAACAATAGACACACATGGATGAGTTTTTCACATATTCTCACTTCAATTGTCAACCTTTATTCTAATCAACTTGACGCAGTGATTAAACTTTTGTTCTTTCAACATGAAAGACATGTTGTAGATGTTTCTATTGTATCATGAAGATATGTGGGCGTGATGAACTGTTTTCCAAGGTTAATTTACTTTCTCAGTCCATAAATGGCTGTACACTGTACAACCTTTATGGAGCATACATTTTTGTGCAAATATTCAATATCAACTATGTTCTATGTTGAAAATTTTGAGGGGAACTATTTTCTTGTTCAAAAAATATTTGATTAGTACTGTAGCCTTCTATATTTCACATCATAAGCTCCTTGGTCCAAATACTGAAAGTCCTAATTCAAAATGATTGAGTAGATCATCTTAAATTATCAATATGATATAAATGAAACTTTACCCTCTAATAGATACAGCTGTTTCCTACATTAACGCCCCTAGCCGTGGCAGGAAATACGACCCACAGGAGCATTGTTCAAGTCTTCACCATACCCTATCCTGAGTGTTCTTTTGTTTTTATTTAATGCATACATAATACATGTAGGCATTGTTACATCCAATTAGAGTGCAACTGATGCAATGCATATAGGACTTCTAGCCATGGCTAATTTGCAGACCTTGTCCCTGGTTAGGCTTTTGAGGAGCAAAACACATGATACAATACTCACTAAAATAGACAACTAACAATTAAGCAGACATAAACATGCAGTTACGTGCATAAAAACTAACAGTAAAACAGATATGGACAAGCAGATTGATTGTAATGACTAAGAATAACAATTAAGAACCATGAAAATACCAACTAAGAACAAACAAAAGGAAGAGAGAAATAATAGGTAAAGTACATTGTGCTAAATAAAACATGTAACTTAAGTGTTCACAGATCTGCCTTTGTTTAAGCTATAGTTTTGTCTTAGTTTTGAGTTTATATATTACATAATAATCCAACCTTTAAAAATGACGATGTCATTTAGTTGTCTTTACAGAAATGAATGGAATTCTGACATATAGTGTATATACAACTGTATATTAAAAAAATATATATATTTTACACCTTTTAAAATCAAGCGACCCCCCATGCAGCTTTGGCAAACCCTAGCAGGGGTCGGGACCCCCAGGTTGGGAACCAATGTGCTAGAGAGAATACGTATCACTGGATTTGTCAGAACTAGAAAAAACTCGACAAGAAATAAAAACATGAAGGGGGGTCAGCTGAATAAGCCAAGTCTGAAGAGGTTGCACCAAGGACCTAAAATGTGGAATAAAATCTAGGAATTTGTGTTGAGGTTCCATTATGTTGTCGAAAAAATGGCTCTATATATAGCTGACTAAAGTAAACCTTTGTCAATCATATGATCTTACAGTTTAACACTGGGAAGTCATATTCCATCACAATGTAGAAAACAGTAAAACTCATTATAATCAGCCCTGAGAGCCTTGCACCACACACTTTAACCAAGGCCTGAAATCCCAGCATTAGTCTACCTTTAAAAGTCCTGCATCAGAAAATATAAACAGTGGCTTTTTATCTGTCACTTTGTCAACATAAACAAAAAAAAAATCTTCATAGGTGTCGGAGCATATAAACAATATTCATGATAAAATTAAATTACCTCCGTTGAGTGCTCTGCTCGGCCCCAGAATACCTCAGAATATCATTGAATGTTTATGCCCTTTTGTGTTCATGATATGAATGCTTAAGAAAAGAAAAGGAAGGGATAGCCCGAGAGCAAGGACATGTTGGTATTTAGCCACTAACATGATGTCAGATTAAGATAGCAGTTTGTTGACAATGCCTCTCCTTGGGTCAGTGTGAGATAGGTCACCACACTTTTTTGCTCAGCGGCAAGGGTGGTGAGGATGTGCATATCCTTGACGGGCGAGGCTGCGTGACAGGCCGCTTCCTAGAGCTACGGGAGGACCCGGTGAAGACCTGTGGGTGTCGGAGCCATGTGTCTGAAAGTGTTGTGTGCTGAGATGAGCCCTGTGTCAGCTTGTTCGCCCACACCCTTCCGTGAAGCAGCAGGGACGGGGTCTGGAGTGCTGGACTTATTCTGGCTGAGTTTCTGTATCATGACAGTCAATGTGGAGCAGGGTTCTCTTTGTTCTGTGGGCCTCTGCTGAGTGGCTGCCCACTCAGGATTGACCAGTTACTCATCAGGATTTAAAGGATAAGTTCACTGTTTTTCAGCCAGACTTCATTGAAATTGCAACTCTAAAGCCAGGAGAGAATATTGATATTGGATGATGTTTCTTTCTATATCTGTGCATGCTGAATATTCTAAGCTTCGGCAATGGAAATACTTGGTGAATGTTAGGTAAAGATGGTGTGTGGGAGAACTCTGGTGTCTCACAGGAAAGTCAGGTGAGTTATCCACCAACCACCACACCCTAATTGTTATCGTTCGCTACGTGCACTTTCATCCACTGCAGTTTTAACCAATATGAACGTACTGCTTAGAGGTAGGCTATTTCAGATGGAAAACTGAACTTATCCTTAAAGCAGGGTTTTTTTGGCGTCATTGGGCAAAGATTTCATAATAACCTTTCAGCATAATTGTAATTCAAGTGGTCTTAGAGAAAACCAGATTTCTGCACCTCCTCTTGTCTCTGTTTTCAGGCTTTAGAAAATCTAACCCGCGACGGGAGACTTTGGCCAATCACAGGCCATTTTAGAGTGAGGACGTTCCTACTTCAGCTGTTCCACAAATGCACATTTCATATCGTCAAAGCCTGATTCAATGGCGGAAAGTTGCTATTGCAGAATTTCCTTGCTCTTCAATGAAAAGATGATCTCTAAATGTATTGATTTTGAATTGCTGCTATATGATCAGCATCTGCATCATATGAAAGGATGGGCTTAGACAGAGAGGGGAGAGCTGCAGGAGGAGGGCTGTATTTTCAAATTCTGGTGTTTTTTTGCTTTTTCCAGAAAACTGCAGACCTCAGCTGTAAGTTGACATGTCAGTGCCACAGTACAGTTTTTGAGTGTCACCCTCGTTTTGGTACAGGACATTCGGTTCAGTACACATCATTGGTTCGGTACGCCCTGTGACACAAACATATCTAAATAGTCTATTTATGTCCGCTACCTGCACACACAGAACAAAATTTGTAGAGCGGGAGTTGTATACCCGGACACCAGTTGTTGTCGTCAGCTGTAGCATGCTAGTCTGCTTAGCCCGGTTAGCGGTGTTAGTCGAGCTCAATGGACGAGTTGTGTCTAAATGTACGCTGACATTGTTCTACTGAAGTCAAGTCTATCTGCGGAAACACTTCAAACATTTAATTTACAACGGCATCACCCACATGTGTCGATTAGCGGAATGAACTAATATGGTTTTCTCCCACTGCAGATTCATACCATGGCAACGTAATAACTAATGCTATGGAGTTTTTTTTTTCCACTGTGTTTAATTATGTGCCAGTACTGATTTGTAGAGAAAACCATATTAAAGCACATGGTCAAAGTGCTCGAGTCCTGTTACAATGTGCCTTCACGTCGTGTGTATTTTAGTCTGTTGTGTCTCTTGAGTTTCTTTTTTTTTTTTAATTATTGACAATATGTAGTATTTTAGTGCCTTGACTGTTACAATAATTTGTTACAAAGACAAAATATATATTTTCTGCATTTTTTTCCCCTGTTGTACCGAGGTACGTACCGAACCGAAAATGTTGTGTACAATTACACCCCGACTGTGAACGATTTTCCACTGCACAGCTTCACAAAAATGACCTCTACAACCCTGCTAGAGGATGATCCCTGTGTTCAGTGCACCACAGTTACAATATACCACGTTTTTTAATGTCTTACCTAAGCTGTTGTAGCGTCTGCACTGACATTGTATTAAATCTGACATTTAGTTATGTTAGCGCTAATTATATCACCATTGAATACTGAGGTGTCGAGAGACCTTTATTATCTACATTTCCCTCTCAGCTACATTTCCTCCTTAACTTTATTT
The DNA here is from genome assembly GCA_028570985.1 of Heterobranchus longifilis. Lineage (NCBI taxonomy): Eukaryota > Metazoa > Chordata > Actinopteri > Siluriformes > Clariidae > Heterobranchus > Heterobranchus longifilis. The sequence goes on from JAOVVB010086239.1 coordinate 4,355, forward strand.
GTTGCTGGCAGAACCCTTGGCATCTCTCGTTTCATATAAAATAGAATGCTGCGGATGTGAGAAAAGCCTGTCCATTCCAATCTTACCAAACACATGCAGGTATAGGTGGAGTTTAAAGGTCTAACACTCCTAAAGGCAACATAACCTTTTTTTTTTTTTTAAAGTTGATATAATTCGAGGAAGATTCAGCCTCAGGGAAGAATGATTTCTTTTGAGCAGTTAGGGCCCAGCTGCAATCACTCCCAATACATCAGCGTAGTGTCACACCCACACAATCTCATGTCACAGAGAAGATGAAAATGCCATGAGCGAGTGACTGATACCTGCCGAGATCCTCGCAATGGCTTCTCGCAGGAGGCGAACGACACAGTGCACACAGCCGCATGAATAATTCCAGCAGGTGCCAGGGTCTTGTTATTCACACAAGATAAAATGAAGAACAACAAGTACTGCTTCCACTTTTTTTTCGCCCCATGATTTATTCAGCGATGTACGCCAGTTTCAACTCTCGGCCATCGCACGATACATACCTTTACGAAAAGACAGGAGTTCAGACATAGCGGGGACTTTAATTAATGATGGGAACAGTGTGTGTTTTTCTCCCAAGGAAAGTGAATATTTTCCTGAGTAGGGAAATCCATGTCACTTGCACTTCTGATTGTATGTTCACTACCTCAAATGCACAAAATCTCCCGGCTGAAGAGTCTTGCTTTAATCCCCGAATACATTTCACAGACACAGACGCACTTGTGTCACGGGGACGATGAAAGCGTCTCAGCCAGGTGACTGATACCTGACCAGATTTTGTTAATGGCACCATTCTGATGACAAACGACCACGGCCGACAGCTGTAATGCGACTTCATCTTCTGCCGGTGTCATTACACGCAGCCCATCACAAATCAAGGCCTTTCCAAGCCCTGATGAGCAGAAAAAAATAGTTCCCGATGAAATACTTATTCATACAGGTAATCATAAATCTGAAGAAAAATGGTGCAGAAATGCACGTAAGTGGCTCACAGCGAGGTTTCAATCTGCTCGGCAAAGAAATTATTACATTTTCTTAAATGAAATATTCTTGTCATCAAATAAATAAAATAAGTCCTGGGTGGTTCTTTTTTTTTTCTCCTCGATCTAATGTTTATGGACACTTGAAGCTTGATAATCACGAGTTCACCTTTTAACATATGATTGTAATCTGTAGCCTTCAGACATTAAAAGTATTGAAATCAGCTCTTGTACAACGTATTTTCATCTATATGATGTTTTTCTCTTAAGATCCTTTGAAAAAGTGACATATTTTCATTGAATTCTTAACCTGTTTAATAATATGTGCCCATGACAGTGACACATAAATATGAAATGAAATGTCATAAATAATTTTACGCTTTCCACTAAAACAATTGATGTAGACATTCTTATTCTACCGACCCCTAATTAGGAGGATCAGAGTGATACAGATTAAGCAAAGCTACATTTTATCATGCACAGTGGGCATCACTCAAAAGTGTGTATCCACACTGAAGTGTATAGGAAATACTCTGCTTTCTCTATGTTTCTAGAATACTACTAAAAGAGGGCCATTCACACAAAAGTCTAGTAAACATTCTTGGCATTGCATTATCTTTGTGGTTTAAGAATTCATAATATAACCAAAAAATGATACATATGATATTAACTAATTTTGTATGGACACAATTGCTGCATTCCAAATCACATTTTTTCTTTTTAATTTTAATACGTTCTGCAGGAGCCCTTACAAAGTAGTACTACTGCATGCAGTATGCACACATTCGGGACATACTACTTTGTCATTACATTGTGCCTTGAACTATAACCCTCTTGCTCATATATCCGTTGCAGTCCGTAGCACGAGCTGTCATCATCTGTCTGTGCTCTCTCGATGGCTCAGTCGATGTGACGTACCTTCCGCTCTGCAGAGGATTGTGGGTCAGAATAGCCAGAAAAGCATGCTGGCTTGCATAATGCAAAACGTGACCGGATGCAGTAGGACATCCTGGTATTTTTGGCATACTGCATTTGTTATAATGGGACATACTAAATGCTGTACTAAATAGTATGGTAGTATGGGTGCTGGAACGCACCCAATGAGTCACAATGAGCCCACAATCATGGGCCTCCCCCCCAAGTTCAGTTCAACCTTTGCGATGGGATCTGCACACGGCTCAGCCATCGCAGCTGCCTCTGCCTTATGTAATTCCAAGGTTGTGATTTTGTTAGGCCGGAAGATGCCACATAGCATAATTGTTAAAGTTGAGTTGACGTTGGTAGATGGAGCTTTGTTTTTGGGTCGCATTGCTTGAAACTCCCTGGGCTTCCCCCAGTCTTGCCTTGGTATCCGTCTTTGCAGACCAGTGTCATTCCCAACTCATCAAATACCGCTACATTGTCACAACCCTCGGCGTCTGATACCGACACACAAGGCACCCTTTAGCATGTGTATGAGACGCAAAGGGCTTTCAGCTAACTCCAATGTAAAGCCATCTGTGGTGATATTAGATGCTCAGAGCAAGTTCTCCTGACATCATGTAAGAGTACTCAGAGCGAGAAAGACATTTAAGGGGTGGGTCAAACAAACGCTGGTCTTTCACCCAGGAGACCAGCGTTCGAGTCCCGTGTGAAACCAAAACCAAAAGTCAGTGTTGACAAAGGTACTTATTATAACCCAAACCATGGTCTTTTTCCAAACAAAGTGGTTTTGTTGCCTATATATAAACATATATAAACTGTTTTTGTATTGAGCGTCATATTTTGACGTTTAGGGCTACCTTGTCCGTTCAATAGTGACGCAAAGGGATCCTGATAATGCGTCCATATGTGACGAGCTTGGAATGAGAACGGGTTGGTATTTGTCCTACTGTCCTTGCTGATACAGTACACAAATATGAGTGGCTCCCCATTTAGTAAAGCTGGAGGAGTTGACGATTCCAATCGTTTGTTCCATATTATTTGCCAATTTATTGATATAACCAATTCTGTACTTCATTTTCCAAACATATTGATTAGTTTAAATTGTGTAGAGAGTGTGACATTATGTGTAAAATGTTTTATATGTTGGATTTTAGACATTGGTCACTCAAAAATGTTGTTTATTTCACTTTAATGGACACACGTTGCCTCAGTGTGGCAGATGCTGTAATGGACCTCTCAACCATTGGGGAGAGGCTCATAATTAAAATAATATGTTCAGTTTTGTCCCTCCATTGATTGAGAGGGATAAGAAACAGAAAATACATCTCTGCTTCTTATTCTGAAATTATGTTTTTCACTGTGAATGATGTATTTGTGCTATTCACAGTCAAGTACAGGAGCACGGTGGTGGCAACACAATAAAAGCACTTGATTGGTGCATTCAACTACCAGAATGGGTCTATTAAATGGTAGCATGTGTAGTTAGAGTTAAATGGAATAATGGTTGCAAGTGACAAGAGAAAAACAAAATTTCTGAAGTAGGCAGTCACTCTTGATATAATAATTAACTATTTGAATACTAAATACTTAAAAAAACAACAGCTTCATCACAGTCCATAGAAAATAAATCAATAAGCATATTTACCTCCTATAACACTACTTCACACTGTTGACTGATGTGTGTTATCAATCACCTTAACCTTTACTACAGTAAGGCGAGTGTCAAACAATGTTTAAAAAAAAATCAAAAATGGAAATGCAGACATTCAAATGTGTCAGCCATTATCGACCATACCTCAAACCACAGTCATGGTATGTAAGAAATGGATTTTCAGCATATTTCCAGAAATGCCAGGAAGCGGACAAAAGCTTATTAATTTGGCACAGAATAAATGAAGCTTAATTATATCCAACCAGTGTTCCAGAAAGACAACTTTGAGGCTTCAGTCATTACGGCTTGCAAAACACCTACAAAAGAAGGTTCATGGAGGAAGAAAAGTACGGGGTAAAATGAGAGATATTCACAACGTTTTTATTACGGCCTCTTAACAGTCCGAATGTAAAAGGAGCAATTTGTCCTCTTTATCACACTCTCACACAGAGGGACACACTGAGACTCAAAGAAGCAAAGAGAAATGTCATGATGGGATGATTTGTTCACGCCGGGAGTTTTCAATAAGTTGTTTTTCTTTGTGACTGACCACAATTATGATTTAGATGATGACTTCCACCCTCTGTGAGTCAGGTGGGAAAACAACACGATGGTTGCCACAGGGTGGCTGTATGGCCGGACAATGAAATATGCCTTGCAGGTTTGTGGGGCCACCACTGGAGAGTTTGATTGAGTATCCAGGAGGGAGAAAGCAACTTGGGAGAATTTGTGAAGGTTGGCCACCACGGGGAATATGTTTTAGGAGCAACACACAGGAAGGGGAGGGAGGGGGTCAAGCCCCTTTTGTCATAATCAGAGAAGGATAGCAGAGCTGAGACCCTGGTGGGAAGAATCTGTAGACAACAGGCAACAAATGTGGACATCAAAGACAATTGCTTGTTTGGGATCATGCTGAGATTTCAGGTAGCGTAGGATGTGATTTCACACAGATATTCCTTTATTCTGTACCATTGTGAACTGTAGACTTTGTATTATTTTTTATATGCAAATGTGTGACAGTTCTGATAACTTCTGCTACCAACAAGTAAATGCAATCCATGTTGCAATTCAATTTGTGCTTTAGCAAATTGGACATGCATGCATTTCTGCCACAAGCAAGACCAGTGAAAAACAGAGATTGTTGCAAATAAATTTGAGTTCTAAAATTCACTTTACCCTCATTTAGTTTTATTACACCAGGCTTTCCAAGTATGTGTCACTGCTGGCTATCACATATCAACATTCAGGTATTTTTAACCATTCATTTATGCATTTCAGAATTGTCTCCTTTTGGTAGTTAAGATCACGTACTTGCTTCAATTTAAAAACCTTGCAGCTCAGAGTGAGAGCTGCATTTCCACATGGTCATAGTGAGGTTATTGGATGTGCACCTCAAATGAACCAAACTGAAAGATTAAACGCTCAAGAGTTCAAAAGAACTGCTAAAAAATGCATAGTATGTACACAGCAGCTGAGCCGTGGGGTTAAAGAGTCTGTCTAAATCCCAGATTACATTCAATGGCAACATACTTTTGACGTTTTAAGAATCATTTCTTTCTACAATATCTGTATGGCTACTATGGTATTGTTAAAGGTAAATGACATTCAGAACATTAATTTAGCAGCAAACAACTCCTTACTTTGTAAAGATTTAGTGACGTAATGATGTCCTGAGCAGAGGATGAAGTCTGATGACCAGCGGTGGCCACTGTCGAAGCACTGATCTCCTGCGAAAGCCAGGAGCTAACCCCCATTAACACTGTTAGCTCTGTGGTCAGCTCTGTTAGCACTGTAGCCATTGTAGGCGCTGTCCAACATGAACAGGTTTGTATGACATCTGACGAAAATGGCTGTTTCAAACACATGATTAACGTTGTGATATAGTAATACTTAGGGAGGTTTAGGCAACAAAACTACTTAGTAAGGTTAGGACAAAAACAACAGAGTTTGGGCTAAAATCCCTACTTCCGTGTTATAAATAAAGATGGAACAAAAAATAAATAAATAAATAAATAAAAATACTGGACTTAGAACATGATGTAGGATGTCACATATCTACGAACTTTGTTCTTAGTGATATGTGAGTTTATTCACAGGGTAACTTAAAATAACATGGTTGACTTTTAGTTTCAAACGGAACAGAGTGTCTCCTGGGTGAAGGTCCTGTCTTTGTTCGATCCACCACCCCTCCCGCACACCCTAAATGGGCTTCTTGGTCTTTTATATTACATCGCCTCACTTCCTTGTTTACTCCCGTCATAATTAGTAGGGCCACTGGAGGTTGCCGTCTAAAAATAAAACGTCAATATGGCACGTAATGAACTAGCCCTTCTGGCTCACAATTATGTGGGTTATGTACAAATTACAGTACATCACTCTCTATAGGAATTACTATGAACATTGAATGAGAACAGCCTGCGCTGCTAGCGCTCCCACTTTCTTCCACCCTCTCCCTCCCTTCGTGATACGCTGATCGGCAGTGGTCGTTGTGTGAGTGCCGGTCTCCCCCGGGGGCCTAGCTTGGGTGGTGCGTGGGGCGGGGCAGCAGCGAATAACTTGCCAGTGAGAGCACTGTTGCCGTTGTTAGCACTGTTAGCAGCCGGCATTTCGTCTCAGCCACCTCCGTGTTTGTTTAACATGTCAGAGGTGAGAGTCGTGTGCAGCCTAGACTGAATTGTGTTCTGTATGTCATGTGCATCACCTTTAAGTCTTGCTGTAACGCCATGTGTGTGAGTGTACAGGAGTGTGTAATCTCCCTTCCACATGCACCTCTGGAAACACTGTGTATCCACAGTGGCTGGGTAAACAAGGGTTAACGTGTTTATTTTCTACTTGACTCTTTGTTTTGACATTTCAGAGTCAGCTTTGCATCCATTTCAGTCGCATTCATTAGAAAATTAAGCTCCACTCCCCACTGTCCTGTTGAAAGTAAGAATTAGAACCTGAGAACCTTGTAAATTCTAATTATTGTGTATAAAATATCCTACCAGAATGACATATAACTCAGACTCAAGTTGAAAAGCAACTGATATTTCACTTGGAGTAACACATTTTGTATGCAAAGAAAAACAAATTACCTGGAGGGAACAGTCTTTCTCACGAGTACAATCAAATGGCTACAAGTAAGCCAGGAGATGGAATAGGACATTGAGCAATATTACAGAGGGATAATGAAAATTTTGTGAAATTCTAAAAAAATGTTACATTTCACTCACATATTCCTCAAAACACACAGCCTGGGGTTTAAAATGACATTCTCAGTGTGACGGTTAACATAATCCTTTCGTACTTTTTGCTGCCAATTTAAAAACAATCCTTTCCAAATTAAATCGTTCCTCCTTAATGACAGGTTAGGTTAGTCAGGCGAGCACTGAAGCAAGAAAAGTAAAAATTACGTTTAACTTTTTTTTTTCCTGGGTTAGGTTTGTTTTGACGTCTTCCAAAAAGGTTTATAATCGAGGTCTGCAGAAGTCTGTACAGGGTTTGTGTCCCATGTGAAACCAAAAGTCAATGTTGTTGAGCGTACTTATTATATTCTGTTATGTAAAATCGTTTCCCTGGAAACATAATTGAGAATGCAGTTGTTGTATGCAAATGTAACTTTGTAGGAGACAGGGTTCGAAGCAAGATGCCCAATCAGACGAGGCAGATTTAAAAACAAGCAGCATATCCGTACGCCTGGCCTAAAAGAAGCTTCTGTCACCTGCTATCATCAAAGTCTACAGTAGCTTTGCAGCACAAGTTGTCCCAGTTTGGATTTTTCCCCCTTGTGTGACACAGATCTGATGGCTTCTAATGAGTGTGAAGAGCAAAAAGCTGCATGGTGTCACTTTTGATATTTTATTTCCCCCAATCCTGATTTGCAACACATGGATATGCAGTTAAAAAAAAAAAAAAAGATCCCAAGGCCTCTGACCTACATACAAGTTGTATTCAAACACTGGCCAGAATTCATCAGCGTTGCCATGAAGATAGAGTACTGTACATCATTCATGAGAGACAACTGTCACATTGCCGGTGCACAGGTTGGCTTAATTCCCAGAACTCTGCACAGATGTGGGAGTAAGGAGTGGAGTTAAGACAAGAGCTATTGTCTGTCTCTTTCTTACCAGCGGCATCATCAACTGATGATGCACAAAAGTTGTACAGGCCTTTATTGGAATATCAATTGTCAACGCATTCATATGATATCATACAGGTTTTCCCGCAGTGTTTTCCACCCGTTTTAAACACATGCGTGTTCCGCCCTCCACTGTGTTTTCCGCTGGCATTAACGTTGTGATTAACATTGTTAAACGGGACTACTTCGCTAGGTTTGGACAACAGAAATATTTTGTTAGGTTTAGGCAGAAAAACGACTTGGTATGGTTAGTAAAAAACACTGGGATTGCATTAAAATCCCTACTTCCATGTTATAAATACAGCTCACACACAAAAAAACAACAATAAATACTGGACGCAGTTATGTCGTGACGTAGGACGTGACGACAGACCTCACATGAATAACAAACTAAATTTTAAAATAACAACATTGACTTTTATTTTCAAACGGAACCCGAACTCGGGTTTCCTGGGTGAAAGTCCTGTGTGTGATGCTATACTGACTGCGGCCACTGGAGGGCGCCGTCTACAAATAAAACGTAATTTTGGGACGTAACAACCTGGGCCTCCTATGTACGAATTACAGTGCATTAGTTTTCGTAGTAATTGCTACAAATAGGGAATGAAACCAGCCTGCATTCATAAAAGGTTTGCTTGGAAGTAAATATAAAGGCCTGCAGTGGGAAGAAATATCTTTCTTTTCACTCCAGTCTCTCCATCTTTGCTCCTGACAGAAAACTCATGTTCCTGTGACATGTACAATACTCACTGTAGAAAACAAAGACACAGGCACACAGGCACACACACACACACACACACACACAAGGGCGTAGACGATCCGACACCATCCCCCGACTGACCCTGTCGCTTCTGGGTTGACAAATCACCCACAAGTTGGCAAGTCACGTGATCTCATCTGTGTTGGCGAGGCGGCACTTTGGACAGGCTCTCGCACAAACACTGACAACAGGGATGTCATATCTTATTGACCAACAATCCATGCTGGCATTTGGCTGTCTGTTTGTGTGTTTGTGCGTGTGCGGGTGAGAGAGAGAGAGAGGGAAAGAAAGAGAGTGTGTGTGTGTATGAGAGACCTACTCTGATGCAAAGTAATCTTCAGCAATCAGCAAACATGATTTTTTATGTCTCTGCGTTGGCGATAGTCATGGCCGGAAGCATATGTTTTTGGGTTGTCCGTACGTTCATATGTCCTATTCTTGTAAATGCATCCTCAAGAGAATTACTTCAGATTTGGACCAAATGTCCACTTGATGAGCTGATTAGATTGTATTCAGTATTTGTTCTTTTAAACAGACTAGTATGTTATTTTATTGTCATACCTTGACGTGTTTCAACTGCTGACTTGCTGATTCATATGGGTTTGATCATCCTATCTATAGAGATAGGATGACTCTGCCCCCTGTTGTCCAACAGTTTATGTAGGACTGC
>JAOVVB010086249.1:0-13486 GCA_028570985.1 Heterobranchus longifilis
CCCCCCCCCCCCCCCCCCCCCTTCTCAACCGTTCAGCCGTGTAAACCCCGAGCAAGCATGCTCTGTCAAATTTCCCTGCTTGGTGAGCACTGAAGCAACGCCCAGTGGTTAACTGTTGTCAGACTTTGGAAAGGGGGCTATATTTGGAGTGACTGCAGACCTGCCTCTTAAGTCAACAGATCTTTACGTGTAGGCACACAACATTTCCTCAGAGTGTAGATACATGAACTGTATGGACAATGTACGTGCTGTTCTTGAAATGTGCATAGGAATTAAGCTTTCTCTTCACACTGAATGCAGAGTGTATATGCTTCATTAGGCCATATGTCACATGCCATCTGCCATAAGTTAATTAAATAATTCTAAAGCGGTGATTCCTAACCTGCTTAGCTTGTGACCCTGTAAAACAAAGCAATGTCTGCTTGATTTTTTTTTTCTCTTGTTTTATTTGAATATTTGTTTTAGGTTAAATCGTCTACTGATTTCACAAGAAAAAAAAGATAAGAGGAAAATCTGTAAAATGTAACATCATTTGGTGAAGCAAAACTGTGTTTTTTCCTTAGCTATCCTCTAAATCTCCGGCGACCCCTCAGATTTGTCTTGCAACCCCCTGCGGTGGTCCTGACCCCCAAGCTAGGAACCAGTGGTCTAACGTGTTCAGCCTCCGGATCATGTATCACACTTTTCCATGAGGTTTTAAAGGAAGGGCTATATTTGAAGTAGTTGCTAAACCATGAATAATGTCTCTGAAGAGCCAACCTACTGAAGAGCATAAGAACACACTGAAGGCAAGAGACTGACTTTTCTACCAAGTCATTTATTTGAATATGCTGTTACATTTAAAATAAAGATAATTTGGTCCAAAAACTCAAGATGAGTCTTAACATTGGAGGAATTAGGATTCCAGTTTTATTTTCTCCCAGTGAATGTTGGAAGAAAAGTACCTTAAAGTGCCATAGAGCTTTTCATAATTCATCAAATACAAGAAACAACTGTATAAAAGACCTAATTGAGTTAGCTGATAGGGCCTGTATTGAAGGGACTCACCTCAAAGGTGATCAATTCATAACTCATCTGGCTTACAAAGCTGACAGGTGACGGGCAGAGCTCCTTTATGTGACTATCAACACAAAGATGTGAAGTCAGACGCTCTCATTGCTTGGTGAAACGTAAGACAGATCTTGCATTATCAATAGACTATGTAGTTGTAGGGAAGATTGTCTGTATGTTACACTGAACACTGCGAAGGTCAACTGAAAAACCTGATAATTCAGCACTGAGAGCATGTAGAGGTTAATGTCCATCTGGGAAAAAAGGATAGGTTAAAGGGGGATGCCACTCATTTTACACATGAATATCAGTTTAGTCGTCATGGCGATGGTATTATCCAGTCAGTGAAAAGAGCTGCATGTCTTCTGTAGTTCGAGATCAGCTTAAACAGAAATTCAAGAGTATCTGGCTCCTGTATAGTGACGTATAAGTTAACCAAACTAGGCAGGCGGGACAAACCATTGGGAGCAACTTGATTTGATCTTTGAAAAGTAGGCGTGTCATAACAAACTTACAGTTGCAGATTGATTGACAGGTGGGTGTTGCGATATTATTGGTTGAAATTGGTTAGTACTAGCTTACCTAATCACGTCATTGTTTTTTTGTTTTTTTTTACAGGAAGAAAGTTACACTTTTTTTGTATGTTTTTGGCATATATTGTTAAATAGATGCACAACATGACAAGAGATGTGATCTTTTCATTTGAGCTCGACTTTAAGAAAATAACCCGAGTGATGTCATCATGGTTATCTCTCCTTGGGCTTGGATAATGGGAAGTGTAGGATCTGACCATTTTGGAGATTGACCCATATTAGGGACTAAAAGTCAGGATATCTCAGCCTGTTGCATTTTGACCTTTACATATTCCCACCTCTCCCAATTTTATGAAAAATGCAATGCTAAATTGGTGGAGTATCCCTTTAAATAGAGTAGCCTTCTGCTGTTAACGCTCCACCTACCATTCTTGGCAGGTCTTGTTTCTCCCTTGTTTATTGTGAGACGGAACATCTGTCACAGTGGGCAGAGTATAAAGCCTGGACAAAACTGTACTATGGCAAGTAATAAGGTGTCAGCTCCCATACTGTACAGTGGGTTTCATTTGCAACTGAGGGTCAGTACGACCTGACTGCCATCTAGTGGCTTCGATGAAAGTTTCAAGAGTGCTTGGATCATTTCTGCATCCCCTCCAGAGGAAGAGCTCACTACAATAGACCGCCTGATTCCCCAAATACTCTTAATAATAATTATTCCATAACAGAGCTAATGACTGTAGGCATGCAATGTTTGTCTATTGTAACAATAGAGACAAAGCAGCTCATAATTTGTAGATGCCTCCCAATTTCTATGTATGTAAAACAAAGCTCAATGAGAAACCCGAGTACAAATCAGTGTCAGTATCATTTGTAGGGAAAAGTTAAAAAAAAAAAAAAAAACTAAAAGAAAAACCTCTGAAAGACTTGATTGTAATCACACCAACATTTAATCTTTTAGGTCTTGACTATAAGAACTGACAATAAAAAAATAATAGGTTCATAATTTGTAGATGCCTCCCAATTTCTATGTATGTAAAACAAAGCTCAATTAGAAACCCGAGGACAAATCAGTGTCAGTATCATTTGTAGGGAAAAGTAAAAAAAAAAAAATAAAAGAAAACCTCTGAAAGACTTGATTGTAATCACACCAACATTTAATTTTAGGTCTTTGACTACAAGAATTGACATTAAAAAAATAACAGGTTCACAAAGATTAATACAGTGAATTGAAATAATTGAAAAACAATGGCTCTTCAGTTACGTTGGTGAATAATAAATTCGATACCACTGATGAACAGATGAGGGAGGGTTTCACAGGGGTATCCTAATACAAGAAGAAAAGAGTTTCAAAGCAAAATGGCTTGAGAATAGCGTGGAAAAGACCATCTGACGTTGGAATAAAACTTAATAAATACACAGTATAAAACTCAGTTCTACTCTCAAAGTGTTTGTGTAATGTAAAGAGAAAAAAAACCCCGAGCGCACACCCTCTCCACTTTTAAATGTGGCCAAATAAAAATTGACAAACAACCAGACAAACTTCAAGAATCCATGTAATCTATTATAAAAAATTAATACCAGCCTTTTCTTAACACCGTATAAAGAACCTGTTGGGATAGATGGCTGTCATCCATACATAGATAAATGAAAAATGCGTGTTACAGAGAAATGACAAGACATTCGTCATTTGAGAATAAAGTACAGGTTAACGAAGTTAAAACAAGCAAAAATGAGGCCCAACACACACATTGGCGTTTCACCATTAACAGGTGGCGTGCAGCCACCTAGTGGCTATAAATGATAATGTCACATGGATGTCAACCTTTAGCAATACAGTCTGAAGTCACAGCTGGGAACATCTCTCTCTCTCTCTGCTGCCACAGCTCCACTCACTTCAGACTTCAAACTAACGGCAGCTCACTAAATCTAAGTCCTACGGGGCACATTCAGTCAGTGCGCTGCTGCTGCTGCTGGGTCGTGATGATAGAGGGACTGTTTACAGGGGGAGGGAGCAGACAACCGATAGTCCTGATCACACAGGTACAGTAAAGTTCATGTGGGAGGGCCCCGAGTGGAAATGTCCTCAGTCACTGTCGAACTTAATAGAGTTGACTGTGGTGGAGATGGCTCCGCCGCGGTAGCTTCCCCTCTTCTTCTTCGTCTTTTCGTGGCGGAATGACTTTCCTTTTGTGAACTTGAGCACATCGTTCGCTTTCTGGCCCCAGTCCCCTTGGGCTCCAAACTGGAATAGCAAAGACAAATGGACACATTTGATAGTAAGTTAATAGTAAGTACTTGTGGTCACCTCAGCAATCTGCAGTGTTGGTTACTGAACTCACCTTTGCATCAAAAGAGTTGTCGTTAAGGCGGGGATCCACTGATACTTCGTCGTCTTTTATTCTACGGAATGGTACGTTGGTGGACTGAAAGAAAAGTCAATTCTATCAGATTGTGGCTCTTTTCCCTTCAGGAAATTCAGGCTTAAGTTCCAGTCTCTGGCATGCCTTACCTTCTTATTGACTTTAGGGAACGTCTGTGGCGTGGTTGTTACTTTCTTGTTTTTCGGTGTCTTGACTTCTGTCTCTTCCTCTTCACTTTCTGATGATTCATCTTCATCTCTTTTTCTCTTTCCATTGATAACTGCATACATCAGAGGGGGGAAAAAGAGTTAGTTGTGCTCATATGAGAGGAGAGTGCAGTAATAAAAAAAAAAGGTGTCTATTTGCACCCAGGTGAGAAAAGTCACACTGCAGCTATTCAGCTATTTACACCCCCTCACCCCAGCCACCTAGTAGTATAAAGAGCAACACATTACATGCAGGGTGGAGGTTGTAGTGGATGAATGGGTCAAACACAGAACTTTTACTTAATATTTTTCGCAGTTTGGTTAGGTTTAGGCAGCAAAACTGGGTGCAAATAGCATTTTTGGCTACCAGCATTTCTACATTTAAATGGCCCCATCATGTTCAGTTTTTGTTTAGTTTACCATTTGTTGCGGGGGTGGTGGGTGCTGTGGCTGCTTTGCGTGGTGCTTCCTCCTCCTCCTCTGATGAACTGTCTGAGGAGCTGCTGCTCTCTTTAGCTTTAGCTGCCGGGGTCGTCTTGGGTGTTGCGGCAGGTGTACCGGGTTTTACTTTACTTTTACTGGCCTCTTCTTCCTCTTCAGAGCTGCTGTCACTGAACGAGGACTCTGCTGGCTTTGCTGGGGTCTTGGGTGTCGCTGCCTTTCCATTGGCGACTGCAGGCTTAGCAGGGGCGGACTTTGTCTCCGTCTCTGAATCGGAGCTGTCGGAGCTGCTCTCCTCAGCCTTCTTTGTTGGAGCTGCAGCTGCCTTTGTGGCAGTGGGCGTGCCAGCAGGGGTCGCTGCTGCTTGTTTCTTGACTGCAGGTTTGGCTGCCTCGTTCTCAGAGTCTGAGCTGTCCGAGTCAGAGCTGCTATCTGCTGCTGCCGCGGGCTTTGCCGCGGGCTTTATAACTGGGGTAGCTGGTTTAGCTGCTGCTGCTGGCTTGGCTTTCACTGGTTCTTCCTCATCAGAGGAGTCAGAGTCTGAGCTGCTCTCTGCTGCAGCAGCAGGCTTTGATGCCGGTGTAGCTGGTTTAGCCACTGCAGGTTTAGCCTTGACTGCTGGTTCTTCATCTTCAGAAGAGGAGTCAGAGCTGCTTTCTGCTGCAGCAGCAGGCTTTGCAACAGGAGTAGCGGGCTTTGCAGCTGGCGTAGCTGGTTTAGCTGGCTTAGCTTTAGCCTTAGCTGGTTCTTCATCTTCAGAAGAGGAGTCAGAGTCTGAGCTGCTTTCTGCAGCAGCAGCCGGTTTTGCAGCTGGCGTAGCTGGTTTAGCCGCTGCAGGTTTAGCCTTGACCGCTGGTTCTTCATCTTCAGAAGAGGAGTCAGAGCTGCTTTCTGCTGCAGCAGCGGCAGGCTTTGCAACAGGAGTAGCGGGCTTTGCAGCCGGTTTAGCCGCTGCAGGTTTAGACTTAGCTGGTGCTTCCTCATCCTCAGAGGAGTCAGAATCCGAGCTGCTCTCTGTTGCAGCAGGCTTTGCCACGGGGGTAGTAGGTTTTGCAGCCGGTTTAGCTGCTGCAGGTTTAGCCTTAGCTGGTGCTTTCTCATCCTCAGAGGAGTCAGAGTCCGAGCTGCTCTCTGCTGCTGCAGCAGGCTTTGCAGCAGGCTTTGCAACAGGGGTAGCAGGCTTTGCAGCCGGTTTCGCCGCTGCAGGTTTAGCCTTAGCTGGTGCTTTCTCATCCTCAGAGGAGTCAGAGTCTGAGCTGCTCTCTGCTGCAGCAGCAGGCTTTGACGCTGGCTTAGCTGCAGGCGCTGACTTGGCTTTCACCGGCTCTTCCTCGTCCTCTGAATCAGAGCTGCTCTCTGCTGCCTTAGCTGGGGGTTTAGAGGCAGCAGCAGGTGCGGCTGCTGCTTTAGCGGCAGGTTTTGCTGGAGCCTCATCTTCAGAGCTGCTATCTGAATCGACAAATAATATTTTGAACATTTTGCAGATATACACATGAATGTATGCTCAGTTGCCAGTTTATTAGAAAAACCCAGATAAAACGATGTAAACAACAATGTAAAGCATCCTCCAAATGACGACTTAACAGTAGTTCGCTAACTGGTAGAACAGGCAATGAGATTTACATAAAGTAAAGCAAATGCAATGTGTACAATGTATCACTAACAAAAATGATGAACTTGCATGCTCAAAATCTGGCGTCTCTTACCTGAGCTTGAGGACTCATCTTTTTTAGCCGGGGTAGTCTTGGCGGGTGCGGGTTTAGCAGCAGGCTTCTTTGCCGTCTCCTCCTCCTCTGAACTGGAATCCTCTGAGGAGTCATCTTTAGCAGGTGTGACTTTAACAGCAACAGGTTTAGCTGGAGCGGCCTTAGCGGGGGTCACCTTCGCTGCAGGTTTCTTCGCCTCCTCTTCGTCCTCCGAACTTGAAGAGTCTGAGTCTTCCTCTTTAGCAGGTGCAGCCTTGGCTGGGGCAGGTTTGACCGGGGCTGCTTTAGCTGCAGGCTTCTTTGCCTCCTCTTCATCTGAGCTTGAATCTGGAAAGACACGGACATGAAGTGTTGTCATATGTTTGGAAACGGATCATGCAGAGTAGAAAATTAAAGACTGGCGTTGTGATTATTACCTGAGCTCTCAGAGCTGGACTCCTGCTTCTTTGCAGCAGGTTTGGCAGTAGTGGTCTTTGCCGGTGCAGGTTTCGCTGTGAGGATTACAATGCTGTTAGACATTAGCCATTAAAAACACTGATACTTGCAAGTTGGGAAAGGTGGGGGCACCTCTTACCAGCTACTTTCTTCTCTTCTTCCTCATCACTGCTGTCTGAGGAGTCGCTGTCCTTGGCCTTGCTGGCTGCTGGTGCAGCTGGAGCTTTCTGGACTGAAGCAGGAGGTGGGACTGCACTGTACGCTCCTATCAAGACAAAGGAAACTGATCAAAAAATAGGCTTTACAAATCAAACCTCCCCTGATGTTCATTGGTATACCCAGCACCACACATCTTTTGTAACTAGACATTGATGGGCTGTTATCATGTGGTGTCTGTGTGGACACTATTGAGCATATAATGGTAAAAAAAAGGCATAAAAACACACCTGCTTTGGGTTTTTTGCTGGGTGGAGCTTCATCTTCAGATGAAGAGTCTTCACTGCTTGATTTAGCTGCAGCTGTCTTTACCGGGGCCGGTTTGGCTGGAGCCTATCAGGACATGTGAAATAAATATGTGTATACATTTACCTCGTGCAATCACTATTTGATTGAGTTTACTCTACATTTTTCTCACCTCAAGAATGAAGAAAATAAAATAATATTTAGATATGGCCACATTCTTTAGCATACCTTGGCCGGTTCTTCATCTTCAGAATCTGAGGAACTGTCTTCACTGCTGCTCTCCTGCTTTTTCTGAGCTGCACCTTTAGCAGGAACAGCTGGTTTGGGTGCTGCGACGGCACCAGCCTTGGGTTCTGTTGTTCAGAGGTAAATCAGGCAGAACACGTTTTTATAGTCAATTTTAGTTCATGATTAAAGACAGTTGCATTACACACATTTAATGACTTCTGCCTCTAAACTCACTTGGTGTAGTGGCCTTGGCGGGCTGCTCATCCTCAGAGTCAGATTCTTCGCTGCTAGAGCTGCTGTCTTTCTTTCTTCCTGCAGCAGGAGCAGCAGGCGACTTCACAGGAGCCTTTGTGCAGAAACAACATTTTAATAACAGCAATAACCCACAAACATAACACTGCACCAATGACTAAGTCTGGGATGAATCTTTAATTTAGGTTTCCTCCTACCTTTGCAGGAGCCTTTGCAGGAGCCTTTGCAGGAGCCTTTGCAGGAGCCTTCGCAGGAGCCTTCTCCTCCTCAGACTCACTGGAGTCTTCACTGCTGCTGGATGCAGCTTTAGCAGCTGCTGCTTTAGCAGGCGCCGCCTTGGCTGCTAAAAAACATTATAGAGAAATGTGATCTGATAATGCTGTAGAGCGTTTCAGAATGGCACATTACTGACCAACTAATCCAACCAGCTTCTAGGGCTGTCATGGACTAAAGAAATCTTTAGTCGACTAACACTCATACGATTTCGTCGACTAATCGATTAGTTGATTTAATCGACAGATCTGGAAAACCGAGTTTCTCCACAAAGAATCATGCAAAAGCACCACTTTATATCTTGTGTTTGCCAGAGATGTGGTCATAAGCTTCTTGGAAAAAAGTCATTCCGCATGAAAAATGACTAATCGGCTAAAGAAATCATAGTCGACTAAGACCAAAATGACTGATTAGTCAACTAATCGACTAAGAGGCTGCAGCATCAGTGGGTCCTCTAGGACTTTTTTCAGCAGCGGGGGGAAAGGGTCAGGGTTAACAGAAAGTTTGCTGATCCCGGACCGCCCTGACTCCCCGCCGGATCAGCATACTTTCTGTTGCTGCCGTTAGACAGGTTAGTAACAGGCAGCGCTGCAGCCTGCTGTGACCCCCGGCACTGGGGGGTCGCGCTGGCTGAATTCAAGTTGCTACAGCCGCTAACTGAATGTCCATCTCTGGAGCTGCTGCCCACTCTCCTCCCAGCGAGAGCTATTGTAGCTGTCATATTTCACGGGACCTGCACAAGCGTGGTTTCCATGGGAACACAGCCATCAAGGCTTTCATCGCTCTGCTAGAGGAGAAAATGCTGTACTAGCGCCGTTTGTTTGTTGTCATGACTTTGTGAGTGATTGATGTCCGATCACTGTTCCAGTTGCTCATCCTCAAAGTGGAGAGAGTTTGAGGTCAGTGGAGAGGACAGCTCCGCAGAGTCGTGTAATTGGTACTTCATGACATTTCAGAAAAGTCTGAAGCAGCAGCGGCAATACTTTTGCAGTGGCGGAAACAAAGAAACACTGAGGTTTATCAGTTCTGTCAAATATATTGACATTACCTGCAGGGGCTGCCTTAGTTGGTTTTGCAACAGCTTCTTCCTCCTCGCTGCTCGACTCCTCGCTGCTGGTGCTCTCTGTACTGGTTTTTGCTTTCTTGGCTGATGGACCTTTTGTAGCTTCAGCCTCGTTAGGAGGCGCCTTTCGTTTCTTGGCTTCAGGAGACCTAGGAAGAAGCATAGTGATGTTAAAAGGGAGAAGCTACCGTAAAATAGAATCCACCTGTCATTTGTAATATAAAAAGCTTAGACTTTATTTTCTGACCAGTTTCTCCTTAAGCAGAACAGAAGAGCTCATTATAAATGCACTAGTGTTAACCAAATGCCAAACTGTTGTCCATGGGCCAGATGTTAAATTAGCTATTAAAATAAAATTTGGTATATTTTTTGTTGTGTCACCAGTTAAAGCACTGATCTGCTGAGGAAAACTGTGCCTACTGTATGTTTGCAGATGAGGGATTCTGATAAGGAGGAAATGACCCACAAAGCTGGCTTGGCCATATTTTCTAAATGTATTAGTGTAAACTAAATGAGATTTAGCATTGAAAGAATAACTAAATAGACAGTAAACAACTCACTTCACCCAGAAGTTGTAGATGTCGACGAGGCTCTCCTCATTTGGATCTTGTGCAGTCTGCAGAGAAACAAGTGAAGCACTAAATCAGCCAATAATTTCCAGCAGTTTAAGTTTCCAGAATTAAACAATCAGTTGCAATCCCCTACAATTCAATACACTGCATGGTTACAGTCTTATAGATGAGAACGTTAATTATTTCAGGATAAACAAGTGGCAGCTGAAACACAACTTGTGCGTGTGCCCCCACACGTGCTAACTTCACCGGGGGCTGTACATAACGTTCCTCGTGCAGTCTGTCTTTAAAACTTCAGCTCAATGCACCTGGAGACAGACAGCACGAGCCGCTAACTGTCAACCACACACGATGAGCAGCTTACCACTTTAGTCTGTTTCAGAAACTGCTGCGCCGCCTTGGTGAACTTGTTCTCCAGCAGAAATGAATATACGCATTTGTAAAGATCACTCGGCTTCGAGTTTTGCGCCGCCATCTTCACCACGCTCCTTATGGAAGAGAAGGAAGTGAACGGATCCGTCACTTGTGGGCATGTGCGCAGGCGCAGAATGATGACGCCATGTGCCCAAACCTTATTCTGCGTTCATGTGCTATCAGAATGATCGGGAAAATGAAATCCCGAGTCTTCATCCAACTTCCGAGTCCAACTTGATGAATGCTCGAGTCCAAGTCAAAGTCGGAGTCATCGGTGTGCAAGTCCAAGTCGAGTTTATTGTTTATTTGGATCCCCATTAGCCATTGAACTAGGCAACTACTCTACCTGGGGTCCACATTGAACAAAACATACAACAAAAATCAGTTCATACATATTCACCGATAGTCACAAGAATAGGGACTACAACACTGGGCGGACGCAAGTAAACTTGTTTTTATTGTTATATAATTTCTTTGCTTACATGTAACGTGTAACGTGTAATATGGTTGTAACCATAACTGTTAGTTGCTGTCCACATATTGAATATGCTTTATTTGTAGAGCACCCTTCACACAAGAAAGGCAGCCCAAAGTGCTTTACAAGGGAAAAGAGTCATAAAATGAACATAAAACAGGGATCCCATAATTCATGTAAAATATGATGAACATTCAAGTGGCGTCACTGTTTTTTTTGTTCACATTCCGACTTCCCAGGAGCACGTGAACGCAGCATTGATATTTTTCATCTCAGGATATTTGTTTACAAAATACGGTAAAAATGAAAATGTATTAGTTTAATAGTGGTTTAGTAGTAATAGAATATAGTATACACTTGTTTTTTAAAAAAATATTTAATTCGTTGTCAATACACGCGCATGATTTATACGTCATCACCAAAGACCTTCCTGTCCCTCGTGTCATAACATGATGGTCGTCTTTGAACCGAGTACTCTGGCAATGACACCAACCCGCAATTAAAAGTGTGAATCGAGGATTTTTGTTCGCAGAAGCCATGCCTCGCTACGAACTGGCCCTGATCCTGAAGGCGATGCAGCGGCCGGGGACATCGGCTGCTCTCCGGCGGACAGTAGAGACTTTGATGGAGCGGGGCGCGGTGGTGAGGGACCTGGAGAACCTCGGGGAGAGACTGCTGCCCTACAAGATCACCAAACACAATCAGAGGCACAGCCGAGGGGCTTACTTTATGGTCGATTTCTACGCAGCCCCCAGCATCCTCACAGGCTTACTGGATCACCTGCACCGTGATGTGGACGTGGTGAGGCCCACTGTGCTGAAGAAGGACGCCCAGGTGTCCAGCAGTAACTGCTGTGGTGGTCCCCAACAGTGATTGAATGTAAGGAATGGGTGATGTGGGTAAAGCTAAGTGCATCAGTACTAACCATGTATCTGTTTAAGAATGAAACCCACAGCTGGAGCATGAGTGATGTTTTCATCCACTCATGTGTGCACCAGTCGCCATAAAGTTGGGATTCTTGCTGTCTACACATTCTAGGGCTGCAATTAAATAATATTTTCAGCAATTATTGATCTGCTAAACAGTAAATAATTTCTTCAGTAAAATGTCAAACACAATGACACATGCCTATCACAGGTTAAGATAGAGCTCAAATGAAGTTTTTAAAAAGCAGTATTACTTATATGATATAAAACCAAGAAGATTAAAAAATGCATTACATAAGCTGTGACATCCAATGGTAAATGGATTGTTTTTATATAGCACTTTTCTAGTCTCAGTGATCACTCAAACCGCATTACAGCACATGCCAGCATTCATCCATTCACACACACATTCTGAGGACATGCAGGGTGCCACCAGCTCATCAGGAGCGATTCACACGGACCCTCACACACCGATGGCACAATTTGGAGTTCAGTATCCCAAGGACACTTAGAAGGCCGGCGATCGAACGACCGACCTTCTGATTAATGGACGACCTGAGCCACAGCTGTTTCCAAAAATTAATTGACAAAAAAGAGTAGAACTTTGGTTGAACTGGTGTAGAAGAAAGGACTCCCGCACACTGTACTTCTTCACTTGCAATTAAAAACAATTTATTGGGAACAACAGAAAACAATGTTTTGGTACACAGACCTTCATCTGTACCAAAACGTTAAGTTAACCTTAACTTGATGAAGGTCTGTGTATCTGTGTAATTTGAAGATTGTGGTTTTAACATCACACCATTTGTGTGCATGCATGTAAACATCAGTGTATAGCTGGGAAAATTATTTATTTTTCTCTATAATTTTACTTGGAACTGTTTCTATTCAGTTTGCACTAAAGTTAAATGAGAAAATACTCAGTACTTTTCATTTGTCAAGTATTTAATTCACACAGGAGTATACAAAAGTAGGCGTTTACCATGTTGTTATTTCATATAGACTATTTAATCATTAAATTACCAGAAAACATGCGCTATATTGTGGTATATATCGTTATCGAGATATGAAATGACCTATATTGGGATAGAAGATTTTGGGCGTATTGCCCAGCCCTAGTGGATCTTTATCAAATATGTTATTGGTGTGTGTTTATGATTTTTTTTAAAACAAGTAAAATATTGATATTGGTAATTCTGTATTGGTCAGTGCAACCTTACACTGACTTCTTTATGTGTTCATGCAGTCAATGTACTCTACCTTCTGTTTAAGGAGATCATGCTGTGCTGACTGTGCCGTAGCTTAATGGTTGTTCCCTTTTTGTTTTACAGGTTTCCACAGCTCCTATCCAGAAGATGTACAGTGTGATTCTTCCCTCTTTGACCTTTTCCATATTTGTTGACCTATATTTGGATGTTATGTCATAATAAAATGTTTCTATCTTAGCTGCAATTTCACTTCTTTTTTTTCTTCTTTTTTTACATTTTAGACACTCTGCTTCACATGATGTTTAGTAATGTGATTGCAGTTTCAGTTCTTATTGTAATTCCAGATCTAGACGCAGTTCATGCAGTTCTGAATTTTGAAGTTTCTGAAAAGTGGTTGCGTAGCCATCCAGACTTAATCATTGCCCTTGAGAAAACACTGTAAGTAATAAACAACTATTAACACTGCCAGTGAACCTCCACACCAGGGTGAGTTGTCCTCACTGGATCAAATTAAACAACCCACCCATTATTTTAAGAGATCAAGATTACCAATGTTTTTCAGGGATTTTCTGAAGCTTGTTTATCTTTGTTAGTTAGCTGGAATGGCATTTGTGTAAATCCACCTTTGCTTGGCTGTGCCTAATCCAACAGTAATCACATCATGCATTTATGTACTAGGGACAATCACACCATGCATTTATGTATTAGGGACAATGTACACTAAATTGGTAGAAAGTATTGAATTTTATTGTCTTTCAAAAGGGCTGGCCCTTTGTATAGGCTACATAGGCAATTACCTAGGGCGCCACCATGTGGAGGGGGCGCTGTGCCACCAAGAAAGAATTTTTTTTTTGAGATATGAACTTTATATGTATATGTATA
>JAOVVB010086269.1:0-27878 GCA_028570985.1 Heterobranchus longifilis
TTAGTATTTCCAGTGTAAGAACAGCAGAGTTTGCAGTTTTGTGTTTCCCAGGTGAAATAACAGCAGTTAGCTCTGGAGCCGGGACTCCAGGACTCCGGGACTCCTGGACTCCTGGACTCCGGGACTCCGGGACTCCGAAGATAAAGAAACATGTCTCCCCGGTGCTTTTATGACTGACCGCGGTCTGAAAGCTGCAGCAGGAAAATCTGTCCCCTCACGTCTGCAGACATGAGCACAAATAACACAACCACAAAGTAATCACCTCCATCATTTACATGGTAGATTTTTTTATTGATTTCATTTTTTTAAGGCTTAAACTCTAAAATTGTGTTTGATTTGGGCCTGTTTATTCTGATTGAGGTGTTTGGAGCATTTTAATGTGTTTGGGATTTTAAACTGATTATAATCGTAACATCAGGCTGCATGTAAATGTGGCTACAAAACACTTGTTTAGCCTCTTTTTACTTCATCAGTTAAAATCATATGCTGGCATGATAGGCGTTGCCATGGTTACCAGCTAATCCTTTTCATGATTATATAGGAGATGACTTGCTTGACATTTGTCATTATCCACAGATGGAATATGTAAATGTATTAATAGCTTTCGAATGCATGTTGAAATCACATCCTGTGGTAGATCTGCACCAGATTTGTTCACTTGGAAGCAGACTAATACACACACACACACACACACACACACACACACACACACACGGGAGTCTCACGTAGCCGGACCTATCTCCACAGCGCTGTGTCCACGCTGGATGAAGGTCTGGATTCAGTTTTCTCTCCTGGAGAGGAGAAAAATAAAACAGAAGTACAATTTTGGATCCACCTGTCGCAGTGAATATCTGCACAGAAATAATATCCGGCCGGGCAGGTCACATTAAAGTGTCATAATATGCAGACACATCAGAGTTCTGATCTGGAGCATCTGATTATAAAAGTCACATTGAAAAGACAAGTGTAACCGTAGACCATGTGAGGCGGTTTCACTGCTTACGTTGGCAGAACTATTTCAGCGCCCACGTTTGAGCAGCCGCGCAGCTCGCACAGCAATAAACAATAAATCTATAAATCAGCCATCGGCTGTCCTGTTCTCTAAATATCGGTATGATATCGGTTAAAAACCCGTATCGGTCGACCACTAATATTATTTTGTTGTGTACAGAACTGACAGCCAGTGGAGACGCTGCAACTCCAGTGACTCACTTCACCAACTTTATCACTCACTCAGCGACGGACGGACAGACGGACAGACTTTCACATTTATAGGGCTGGTCCCCAGCGTTGCTGCGGTCCAGCCAAAAATATAGACATTCATTTTTAACTCAACTCCCCCTGTTTTCTATTCAAATTCAAAAACCATCTAGCGATTCTGTGGACAGAATCTTAAACCTTTTTGTCTAAATATATATATATATATATATGAAAGACATTTATAATGAAATTAATTCTATAATTGAGGGTCATTATCAAAGGCAAACTCAGAGTATGAAGTCAGAGCTGACTGGCAGGCAGCGCCTCAGCATGTGAAAGCAAATTAAGTGAATCTAACAGGAAAACAGTTGGTGCAGAAGAACACATTTAAGTTCACAGTATGTTAGATAACGGTTGTTTTGTTGCATATAATTTGTCTCAGCGAGAACCTGGTTGTTTTTTGAGCTGAAGGAACGGAAATTAATTAATTTGATGATCCCAGCACTGAGAAGATTACTGCTTGACCAGGCATCAGACTGACTGACACCGTTACACACACACATGCACACGCACATGCACACGCACACACACACACACGCACACACACACAGGTTCATTACCAGTAATTTGGCCGACTGGGTCAGCTCAGGTCACGAAAACATCATCTGACTTACCAAAGGAGAAGACCATGTTAAATCACCGTGACTGTTTAAAACACCGCTGACCTCCTCACGGGTTCTTTTTTTTTTTTGTCCTGCGAGTAAGAAATGATTTACAAAAGACGAGGTAATCCATGTTAACTTACTTTCAGCTCCGACATTGGAGTTTTATGTGTGTGTGTGTGTGTGTGTGTGTGTGTGTCTGAACCGGTCATGTCTGACCATAACTGACCCTTCTTTTCTCTCTCTCTCTCTCTCTAAGGTGTCCCAGTTTGTAGTTGCAGATATTCTTTAGCATTTTAGCACTTCCAGTCAAATCAATGTGTTTTTTGAATTTGTGTTTTGTTCTACGACATAAACTTTCGAAGCTTTAACTTGTGTTTAAAAAGACGGTTGCTAACCAGTGTCTAAATGAGACTCCAGAGGTTGTCGAGGACATTAAACGTCTCCGTCAGTTTAGTGACGGTGACGGGGGAGGGGCGACATGCGACCGTTGGTGTAGTTTGTTTACAGCCTAACGTTAACTTTTTACTTTTGCAGATTACATTTACGCTTCTAAAATCATAAAAGTGGTGTTCATATGGAGAGATTATCTTAAAAAAAAAATGTATTGCTTGATTCATGCTGCTTACATTATGTTTGTTTAGTTTTGTGACTTTTCTAATTGCTTACAGTATAATGTTTATTTAGGTGATATTCCTTATAAGCCTTTAGGTTTTTTTTTTTTTTAATCTCACCTGCACAACTTGCTTCTTTCCTTTTGTTGTTATATTGTATTTGTATTTTTCAGAATATACTCCCTTGAGATGTATCATCTCATTTTCAAGAGGCTCCCAAAGGTCGGTTTCAGTCGTTTGGTTTGTGATTCAACAAGTTGTTTTCCTCTTTGTATCACATCTCTCTGTTACTGCAGCGCTCTCACACCTTCTTTGTGCAGTTTGCTGCCGTGAATGTTTTTCTGTTAATAGTAATGTAATAGTTAATAGTATCGTAGTGTAATGTGTTTATTCTGGTGCTCTGCTGCACAGACCAGACATCTGCCTGCCCGCCTGCTGTCATGCCTGGCTCCCTGAAGCTTTTTTTTTTTTATGTTTTAATATTCATACACAAAAAGAAACTTAATATAAGACACCAAGCACAACATCAAAAGCACCAAAGTATACAAACAAACCAATGCATTATGATAAAAACACAATATATATCACAAAATATATCAACAAATATAACAACCTACACAAAACAAAACAAATCCCCAAAGGAAAAAACACAAAAAATAATAATAATAAAATCACAAAAATAGATAAGTAATAGAAAAATAGCATCAACAATAACAACAATAATATTATTATCATCATTATCACCACTACCATCATCCTTAACAACAACAACAACAACAACAAAAAGTTAAAGAAAAACAAAACAAACAACAACAAAAAGGAAGGGGAAAAAAGGAAGCTTGATCCAAATTAGATATCAGGCCACAAGACAAAAAACAAAATACAAAAATTTTAACAAAAACTTTGCCGCCAACGCGGCTCAGAGGTCCTGTGATGCAAACAGGCTGTTAGCTAGTTAGCTAGTTAGCTAGCTTGCTAACTCCGTCGTGCTTTCATGCTTCACTGGTTGCAGGAAAGTGAACAAAGTTGTCGCTCATCTGGCGACTGCGATGTGGTGATGGGTTTGTGAATTGTGACACTTTTATTCCACGACACTGACGCACATTATGAATCACAATAGAGAAATTCTTTGCTTTCGTTAATCATTTTTATTGTTAAAATAAAAACAAAACTCCTTTTGTCTATTGATTAAATTGGGTGTGGTGTGAAAAAATAAATAAATCTGAGATTTCATTGTTAGGCCTTATCGACTCCAGAATGCAGCACACTGTGCACAGTTGGTTGCTCGCAAAAAAAAAAAAAATCTTTTTCTTTATCACCCACATTGGAACCATGACATCACCAAAGCTTTTCATTGGACAGAAAGCTGTTTCTCTAATTCCTCTGTCGATGTTTAACTGCAGGTTCTGCTCTGAACGTCCCTCAGGATCACGATGTCGTTGCTGCTGTCTGTTACTGTTGTCATGACGATGATGATGCGATGTCTGGATAGTGGTTGTACTGAGGATTGTTGTTGTTGTGTTGGTGTCCATGAATATGTAATGTCTTTAGATGGTCTATTTATTAGATGTCTACACTATTTATTACAGCGCTGTGCTCTGTTATATTGTGTTGCCTTGAGATGTGTGTGTGTGTGTGTGTGTGTGTGTGTCTAACAGGTTGTCTGTCCTATATGTATGGTGGCACTCAGTTTCCCCCCCGGGGGATTAATAAAGTACGTTGTATCAAACACAGTATAAACACACACATATACAAATGGTTGCAGAAGCTGTAGCCTACAGTGTTGGGAGGGTTACTTTTAAAACATATTATATTATATACATGCCCTAAAATATAATGTGAAATGTATTCCATTATGTAATGTATTCTAAATACTTTTGATTACTTTTGGAATACTGAGCTAATTTGTATCTCTTGTATTTCCAAAAAACACAGTCCTGACAGTGTTGTGGCCGTGCGTCTCACACAGACGTGTGGCAGCTGCACTGTGCACACAAATTGTTGCATTTAAAAAAAATGTTTATGTGAAATGCCTCATATGAATTTTACAGCAAATATAACAAAAACAAACCTCCACCGAGGCCATGCACTATCTCACAATGTTAACAAAAGTGATTTTTTTTGTGTATCCGCTCCAAAGTTTACTGGGTTCTTCGTTGGCTCGTGCTTCATCCGAACAACAAGTTTCAGGAAAATCGGGCCGTAATCCTGCTGACAAACAAACAAACAAACAAACAAACAAACTAAAAACATAACCTCCTTGGTGGAGGTAATAAAGTAATCCCTTCAAGTAATCTATTTTAAAGACAGTAACTGTATTCAGAATACCACCAATTTAAACTGTATACAGTAATTCTCCCCAACCCTGATTATTGCCTCTGAGAAAACTGTGAAAATAGATGTCAACCACAATTATTAACTTTGTATCATGTGAAAAAAAGGAGGATTTATGTGACTTTATTAAGTTATAATCGTAGTACTAACAAGGTAGTAGCTGAAGCTACAAGTGATTTATAGTGACACACTGTGGGAACACTAACTTTTTAAACCACGTCCTAATCCCCTGCCACCTGTGACTCACTGTTTTGAAGTTTTTCTGGGTTTTTTTTTGGTTGTGATTCCTGTGTGTTGCTCGTATTTGCACCAGACAAATGTGATGATTCTGAAACGACGGGAACCTGAAGAAAATGTAAAGATTGACACTTGTTTATCTCAGGGAATATATTGCACATACAATCAATATTGATGAAATTTTTAATGTGTCTGTATGTAGTGCAGCTTTGCAAGGCAAAGCTAGCTTAAAGCTGTGTAATTAAAACACTGCACACAGGCGTATTTCTGTGTTTTTAATTTGTTAAAACGACGAGTGCAGTACATCATATTCTAAATGGGGGAATATGGCAACGTGTTGCATCATCACTTATGTTTTCCTTTTTTATATCATTGTGTTTTTGGTATTATTCCTTTAAATTTAGCATAAACGTCCACTTAGACTCAAACTGATTCGAATTAAGGTCACTGTGATGTCATGTAACACATTTTTGGTCAAGAATTAATATGCTAATTATGATAAAATTTCACACAAATGTCTAATAGGATAAAATTATGAAGTGATGACATTTTATACCCAAAAGGTCAAAGGTCAACTTCACTGTGATGTCATAATTTTCTGCAAAAAACACTTTTCTGGCCATTATTCAACACCACAAATACCCATACTACCATACTAAAAAGATTTAGTATGCACCAATACATAGTATGTCAAAAAATACCAGTATGTCCTACTACATTTGCATGCTTTTCTGGCTTTTCTGACCCACAATCCTTTGCGCAGCATATATGAGCCAGACGGTCAAAGTTTAAGGTGCAACGTCGTATGACGATGTCCCATTTGTATGCATACTGCATGCAACAGTGTGTACTTTGTAAGGGCAGCTGCAAGTATCATTTTGTAATTTTTTTAACAGATTCCTTGGAGGGATAATATCCGTGAATAATCCTAAAAGACACTTTGTTCACATTTCTAATGTTCATATCTTAAATATACATGCAAGTATTACTTGACTTTATGTGTTACAGAAAGAACCACACCCATGAAACTACTAAACGAAAAAATAGAGAACATTATGTACTATGAGACTCTAAGTTTTTGGGTTTTATTTTAAACCTGAAAACAAGGATTAAGGCCTGGCAGATAAATAAAGACGTATATGTGGCATTTGTCCAGATATACCTGAAAAGGCAAGATAAAAAAGATTAAAGTGATTAAGATGAGAAGACAACAATAATTTAGGATTTGATTCTGTATTCTTTTAAGATTTTTGATGTTGGAAAAGCCGGTATAGTATGTGATTTTTAGACGTTGCGATTTTTTTTTTGTTGTGCAGTGAGATGTAAAACATAATTAGGAAACTATCCACTGTTTTCAAATTACCACTGTGTGTACCTTCAGATTTGTGTGGTGCAGGGTGAGTTACGGTCACGCTGGGTGCAGTTGTACATCCTGTTTCCACAGACCTGCTGAACTTGTTCTGACCTGACAGATGTGTGCCGAGTAAAAAGGAACACGGTGTTACTAGAACATTAAAAATGCATTAGAGTCAGCTCAATATCAAGGACTGTATTTATGGAATGTCTCGAAATAGGAAATCGGTTCTGACGGGTGTATATTATTCAGTCCTGCTCTTTGGCACAGGAGTAAAAACCTCTCTAAATATATAAAAAGCAGGATTTAGCCTCAAGGCGGTTCGGAGATGGTAAACGAGGACAATGTTCCAGTTGTGGACACGAAATAGAACTAAATAAACTTTTTTTTTTTTAACTTGCACATGACGTATGTGTTACCACACAGTGGCATGATTTATTGGTGGATGTGTACGAGATAATCTTGTATAATTTCTAATAGGCTATATGTTTACTTTATTTAGTTTATAGAAGGACAGTGTGCACGGACATTAATCAATTAAATGAGAAGATGGGTGCACCAGATTTCTAAATTTCCATCTGTAGTCCCTAAACATCAAACAATACGATACACCATTATTCAATACACAATGTCAAGAGCAGTATGAAGAAAACAATAAATACAGACATTATACACATTAAGTGCCCTAAAATGCAGTATAAAATACAGTATAGGTACACAGTAAAGTGCCATTTTATTGTATTTTCAGTGTGTCTTTTCTAACGTCTTTTGTTATTTGTTAAAATAACAAAATATGAAAAAGCTCCCACATTTGTTGCACCTCAATTTCTTAATTGTTAGACAAATTAAATGACAGAATGGCCTATATGGAAAGGGTACACATCATATAGGCCTAGTTAGGTAGCCTAATGCATGATTTTATGCAGGATGTATCATAAATTCCTGCTAAATTGTGCTGCGTGTGTCTCCTTGTCTCCTTTCCTTCCCTCGCTTCCTGCAGGAAAGTGCGCGAGGAGAGGGAACGTGCGCGGTGGCGGGGGGGGAGACAAGCGGAACGCAGCCGTTAGTCGAGGCTCTCTCTCACCACCAGTGTTTGCAATTTTCTCATCAGTACTGTGTCTCGGTTATTCGTTTTCTTCTGGAATAGCAACAGTTTGTGGAATATCCGTCGGGACGGGGTAAATACCGTCAATAAGAAGGTAAAAACATGAGCGTCGAGGCGTACGGGCCGAGCTCCCAGACTCTAACGTTCCTCGACACCGAGGAAGCCGAGCTGCTGGGAGCGGACACCCAGGGCTCCGAGTACGACTTCACCGATTTCACCCTGCCGAGCCAGACCCAGACCCAAGGCCAGACCCAGAGCCAACTAGACAACCAGGTGCGTGGCGGTTATTGTGTGGTAACTCGGTGTCAAAATATGTCTTCTCCCTGTGTTGACAAAATTAGCTAAGGTTAGCTAACAACACCGCTGGCTAGCTCCGGTTAGCATGATGACGCCTCCCATCCGTTTCCATGCTTTTAACCCGCTAATCAGCTAGCATAGCATGCTAGCTACCTAGCTAGCACAGTTAGCATGCTGACACAGCTAGCATGTCAATGCAGGACTTTATTGCCATACAAACCAAGAGTGACAGGGATTTGCTGGTATGGCAGTTCGGCCTCATATGCCCATATTTATACTTAATAGCGCCCATATATACGAAATACTTAGAGTATGCACTAACAACAACAATCACAGGTGTGTAGATACATTTAGTTGGATACAGTCAGTGTGATATTGCTGTCAACAAACCGTTTGTTGATGTGGCAGACAGCAAGCAAGACTACAAACATATACACACACATGTATATATATATATATATACACACACACACACACACACACACACACACACACACACACATATTTGCTTTGTGGAGTTGCATATTTAGTAATTAATAATATTAGTAATTTAATAATAATGGACCAAATTATGTTAAATTGCACAATTTTAATTGGAAAATGTAAAATGTTCTTGGGGTTTTCCACAAACTTTCAGGAAAACGAAGACATACTAAATCAGGACTGCACGATTAATTGCAATAAGATCGTGATGATCATATTGCATCTGCATGAAGACAATATGGACTGCAATAAACATTTTTTTCCTTTAAAAATTGTTGTCCTTGCGATCTCAATTTTGAGTGGAAACAAAATGTGATTTTCATTTTTACCAGCATCGTGTAGCCCTAACTTGAATCTCCCCTCTGGTGATCAATAAAGGCTCCTGTCATCTTAGTTTATCACACGTAATATTGATATTAAGTATCAGGTCATAGTTGTGATTCCAAACATCTGTCTCCTCAGGTTAATGGCCCTGACGGCATGCTGCAAAATGGGGACGACCCGGTGGTAAAAGCCAGTCAGCTGCTGGCAGAGTTGAACTTTGAGGAGGACGAGGAGGACACCTACTACACCAAGGATCTTCCTGTACACGCCTGCAGGTATAAAGGACCGGACAAAAATGATGTGACTGGTGCCACAGCTGTCATCGGAGTGGAAAAGAATCATTTGTTATAATTTCATTTCATTTTCTGTTTATTTTTATTGCATGTAGTGTGTGTTTATAGCTTTTGATGGCTTTTGTTGTATCAAATACAACTATACACACACACACACACACACACACACACACACACACACACACACACACACACATATATTTGTTGACCATAATGTCTAAATATATATATATCTTGTGTAACTGATGCAAAAGTAAACACAAAACTGGGGTAAACTTTTCCAACTAATTTAAATAATACTTTTCAAATGCCATAATATATAAAATGGCTCAATCTGACCAAAATCAAACATACTTTATTTATTTATTCATTCATTCATTCATTCATTTATAAGGACAATGCACGTTAATCAACATTACTGTAAATGTGCCAGTGTTAACCAGCTGGCTATAGTTTTCAGCTGTAGTCCTTTGGCGAGATGTTTTGAGACCAGAGCAACAGGAAACAGCAAGACATTATTATTACCATAGTACAACAACAATATTCACATTCAGTACGTGTGGCCATGCAAGCAACACGAAGCACAAAAACACAGCGAAACATGAACTGATTATAGCCATTTTTGACACATGCAGACATGTAGAGCAGCAGTAAGCAAATACAACAATTATTGTGGAGATCTTAATAATAATGTTAAGGAAATTCAGTTGGTAAAATAGTGATATATGACCCGAAAACACATAAGCCACGCAGCACTATTCGTGAATACTATATACAAATCCGGGCCATGCAGAGATGACTATCTCAGTAAGCTGGTGTTCTGTGCATCTCGTCCACACACACACTCACACACACACTCTACAGATGGCACATAAGCCAGATGATCAGAACATCTTGTATTATGTCAAATGTCAACAATTGTTATCATAATACATCACTATTATTGTTACATCATGCTGACGCTCTTCTCATACCCGCAGCTTGTAACTAACAGCCGTTAGTTTGTCTGTGCCAGAACAGTCCTGTGGAGTATGTCTGACATCCCAGACATCCTCAGTTGCCTAGCTCGATTGTTTGTTTGTTTGTTTCTATAAAAAGTGAGGCACCGCCATATCGTTTACCAGCAGATCAGTAGCACATTTCAAATGTTTAATACTTTTTTACTGAAGTTTGGCAATGAAAACAGAGTTTGTTGGACGGAGACTTTTCTTGCCTCTTCTTTCCAATATTTCTATATAAACTTTGATTCCCATCAGCAACATGCAGTTTGATTTTCGGTTTTTAGGCATCATACAGAAGTATGTTTTTTGTTGAAGTGGCACATTAATTAAAATCTGCATTCAACCTGGATAAGAGTTGTTCAAAAGCTGTCAAATTCTCACAACTCTCACAGTTTTCTGAATAGTTAACGAAATAACAGAAATAACAGAAGCTGATACCAATATTGATATTTGAGATCTGATAATGATACATTGGCCGATTTCTTTACACAACCCGTAACATAAATAAACACTTTTGATCTTGTTCTCTTAGATTTCTTTTTAACAATTGCGATGGACAAACTAAATAATGGTGACACTGTTTCAAAATATACTGTATCTTTGGCATTATTTCTGTAATTTCTTTGCAATATCAATATATCTGCAATGAGCTAATCATGTTGATATATCGGCCTGGCTGATTGATTGCTCTAATTAACATGCATATTAAATATGCAATATTTTCAATATTTTCTGTCTCATCAGCTACTGTAAGTTAGTTATAATATAGTTATATATAGTTATTTTTTCAGGTAATTTATGCACAATACAACAAATTGACCATGCAGTTATGAAAGTGGTTAAATAATACAAATTATTACATCAAAAATAAAACAAATTCAAACGTGATATTCTCTGACTGAAAAGAAGGTGTAGGTGTAAAGTTGTTTGTTCCTGAAAATGTAAAAAAAAAAAATCACTTTATTGTGCTTTTGCTGTAGACGGCTATAAAACAAAAGATGGATTGTTGCACTTTGATTTTAGTTGCATCAGTAAAAAATGGGTATGTGACACCAGAGAATGAGATCCTGCAGCATAATCCAAAATGAGTCAATTTATCACAAGTTATGTGCTTAATTTTCTTGTTTTGTTCTCTTGCTGTCCTCTATAATCAGTAATGTTTTGTGTTTCTTTCAGTTACTGTGGTATTCACGATCCAGCCTGTGTGGTCTACTGCAACACCAGCAAGAAGTGGTTTTGTAATGGCCGTGGAAACACATCTGGCAGGTAAGATACAGCGACTTATCAGGTTTTTATCGACCCTCCCTGTCTGCGTACTTCGCTAAAATGACCTGGGACAGGATCATTTTACAGGTACAGTATCAGAGCAGGAGTACAGTACACAGCGACTGTAATAATGAGTTAAAAACACAATTTAATTAAAAAAAAGCCACATAGGCTAATATTAAGGTAGTCAAGCACGTTATCCAAAGCAATGAGGTATTTCAAAATCTTAATTTAATGTAGTTTTTCATCCCTAGGCTGAACAATTAATCACATTTTTTAAATTAAAATCGCAATAAAGCCTACTGCAATTTTCAAATCGCAGGAGGCACAATATTTGCGAAAGGTGAATAAGTATAAGTAATGCTTCTGTAGACATGTAAATTACATCATAACTGCAGCTGTATTAATCAAGAAAGAACAGACACGGATGTCTGCGGAGCAACATGTTTTTTTTGACCTGATTTAAATATGCGTTTTGTACTTTCACTTCAGTAAACAGTTAAAAGGTCGTTGTTTCATCCCGGGTGTTGATTTTAAACACTGCAATACCAAAAACACTATCAAAAAATGTATTACGCTGTATCAGTGTAGCAGATGACTGCATCTTATGTTCTTTGGGGTCATAATTATATAATAATGATCATTTCTCCTCTGTGCATCTTAGAGATATTTTGCTGTATTCTTGTGCAGTCTTGTTTGATTTGAGTCAGTGGTTCCCAACCTGGGGGTCGTGACCCCCATTATTGGCCGCCAAAGCTTCACAGGGGGGTCGCAAGGCCTTCTTGTTTTTAAGGGGTGTAAGACAACTTTTCAAAAAAAATATACAGTTGGCCTATAATATAGTTATTTTTAAAGGTTGTTTTATTATTATTCAAGATACAAACTTCAAAAAAGGATACAGAATAAGGGCACTATTAAGTATGTATGATTGTTAAAAAAAAAAAACATAATACAGAGATTAAAAGTTTCTAAAAATAACAGGAAAACTCATCTCTAATGCAATATTCACAGGAAATAATTTCATCCAAATCGCTTATTTTACACAAACTTCTTGCAGTTATTGCCTTCACTATGTATGTTCTGTTATTGTTATGCATTGAAGTTAATATGAAATATCCATTAAATATGTTACTAAAGCTGGAGAAATACTTGCTGTTTAATTATAATCATCTAATCATCTTAATTGTCTTCACTTGTAGCCACATTGTGAACCACCTGGTGAGAGCAAAGTCCAAAGAGGTGACGCTGCACAAAGACGGCCCTCTGGGGGAAACGGTCCTGGAGTGCTACAACTGCGGCTGTCGGAACGTCTTCCTCCTGGGCTTCATCCCTGCCAAAGCCGACTCTGTAGTGGTGCTGCTGTGCAGGTACGGGGGGATTCTTTTTCAATAGCTGACGAGATTCTGGTCAACATGAGAATCACAATTTTATTTTTTTCCACTCAAAACTGAGATCACGATTTTCTCCCACAATATTTTATTTTTTTCATAATTGTTGGAAGCCAAAATCGTAATTGAAAATATAATTTGATTAATAATATAATAATACTAATAATATAATAATTTAATTTTTATATATGTATATATGTGTATATTTATATGTGTATATGTGTATATGTGTATGTATATATATATATATATATATATATATATATAGCACCTATATAAATGCAGCTCAAAGTGCTTTACAAATTAAAATTACAAAAGGAGACAAGTAACAAAGATCATCCAAAAATAAGATAAAAATCGGATAAAAGTATTACATTGATAGAGATAAAAACAAAAACAATGTTAAAGTATAAAACATTTAAGACATAAATAGCCATCAACAAGTTGAGAAATGTAAAATAAATCTCAAAATAGTAACAGTGATATGAGGACAATTAATTTTAGCTCTAAAAAAATAAAAATAAATAAAAAACTATCAACAGAGTTGCTTGTCTCATGTTTGGTGGGAGTTTGTCGACTTTTCGTAATTAATTTTTAGTTCTCGGAGCAACAAACAACCAGAGAGGTGTTGCAGGTGCTGGACTATTTAAAACCTTAAAAACAAGTTAAAACCATTTTAAAATCAATCGTCCAGCCGGTTTGACACGCGTGTTTAACGTGTGTGACGCAGGCAGCCGTGTGCCAGCCAGAGCAGCCTGAAGGACATCAACTGGGACAGCTCGCAGTGGCAGCCTCTGATCCAGGACCGCTGCTTCCTGTCCTGGCTGGTGAAAATCCCCTCGGAGCAGGAGCAGCTCCGGGCGCGTCAGATCACCGCCCAGCAGATCAACAAGCTGGAGGAACTCTGGAAGGTATGTCGCCGCAACTGTCGCCGCACACGCCCGCCATTGTACTATGTAAATATTCTGAACTCACATAACCTGAATTCAAACAGGGGGTTGGGTTTATCTATAGACAGTGACAGGGTTCATACAAGGTGCTTGAAGTGCTGGAATACCTTGAAAATAGCCACTTTTTTAAAACAATTTCTTCAATCGATAGTCAACAGTCGATTAATCATTAATAACTGATAAAGTACGTTTGACGTTTTTTCCGTTAGAAAACTGTTTTTAACCGCTAACATCTTTTTTGACGCAAATTCTGCTGCATTTAGAGCTGCAGCTAACGATTATTTTCACTGTCGATTAATCTGCCGATTATTTCCTCGATTAATCTCGATTAAATTTGGTTTATAAAATGTCAGAAAATAGTGAGAAAATGTCCATCCCAGTTCTCAAATTCCAAGGTCTTTAAGTGTCTTGTTTTGTCATTCAGTTTAATATGATATAAAACAGAGAAAAACAGAGAATTTCCATATTTGAGATGCTGGAAAACAGCATTTTCTGCCATTTTTTGCAGCTCTAGCTACATCAGGAGTTAAAAGCGCAAGTAACAAGTAAACAGCAAGTTACTTGAATGATAAACTAAATCACAAAATAATTACTTTATTGTACTTTATCTACACCACACGTCCCTCGTCTTCTGCGTTATCGGTTAATATGTTTTTAATCGGTTAAATTATTAACGGCGATTAACGATTAATCATTAACATCCCTAACAAAGTGCTTAAAACGTCCTTGAAATTCAAATGAACCACATAAAGCTGTCTGATACTTTGACCATCAAGTCATTATAATTAAATTGGTCAGAATCAGAAATTTCTTCCCTTGCTTTGATGAGCCCGTTACCGAAAACTAAACATGCCAGGGGAAGTGTAAATTTAATCTGTAGTACTCACTACTACATCAATGTAATACGAGATTACAAAAACGAGATTTCTGCTTTTTAACCGTTTTAGAACATCGCAGTGTGAGCTGGTTTTAAAACGTACGGTGTGTCAGCTCGTGGAGAAATCAGCTGGTCGAAATAACCGGCTGACACGAGGACCGAGGCTCAACGAGCGAGAGAGCGAGCGAGAGAGAGAATGAATGAACGGGCGCTCGCTCTCTAGTCACCCACAGTCCGTTAGCGAGTAAAAAACTAATCTAAAAGACTATTTTCATTCACATCAGACGCTACAAATTACACCCAGTGACAAATAAGCCTGAAAAGCAGGAAGTTAGAACGAGAGCACTCAAGATGATACACCGTCTCGTCGCAAATCTTTGGTCTGGACTGAGTCTTGGAACTATTTTGTCCGAACAAAGTAAAGTAAAGCGGCGTCGACAGAACGACCGGCAGTCATTTCTGTAAAGTGACGGTGTGATGACCTGCTGGTTGTCATGGTGACAAAGTTTTGGATCCCTCAGCGTTGTCTGTCAGGTGATATTTAGGAGTTTGGCAGTGTGCGTCCATCTGTCCACAGCTAACCTCGCATATTACAGCGTGATATTTTTTTGTGCACATTTATGACCTCGTGGTTGCAGTGATTCACATTTTTTGAAAAACGTTGAAAAAAAATTATTTTATGGACTGCTCTGTTTTTAATAAAAAATATATATTTGAAAATGAATTATTTGCTTTGGGCAAAAAAAATAGTGCTTGAAAAATTACTTGAAAGTCCTTGAATTTCATATTGTAATGTCTGTGTGAACAGTTCACCAGATACATTTATACAGTCGGGTGTGATGCAAATAACTTTACTGAGCTATTTCTTTCTGCTTCACAGTTTCACTGCCTGTTTCTTGCCTGCGTTTCTATTTTTTGATAGTTTCCTGTTGTATACAGTCACATATGCCTAACAGGGGTTTTTTGTGTGTATTTTAGTGTACTTTTCTATGTGCTCACTGGCCTTTTTACAGACATTTTAACTTGTTTATAGTAGTAAAAA
Organism: Heterobranchus longifilis; assembly: GCA_028570985.1. Lineage (NCBI taxonomy): Eukaryota > Metazoa > Chordata > Actinopteri > Siluriformes > Clariidae > Heterobranchus > Heterobranchus longifilis. The sequence continues at coordinate 15,428 of JAOVVB010086269.1, forward strand.
CACAGATGTTACAAGTGTCCAACATAACATTTTCTCCCACTGGCTCCCCGTGTATTTTTACTGGCCTGGAAAAAAAACACAGAAAAAAGAAACACTTTTCCATAAAACTGTTAATTAAATTTTTTCGATTGTGTGTGTGCGTGTGTTTCCTTGTGGCAGGAAAATCCCACTGCGACCTTGGAGGACCTGGAGAAGCCTGGCGTGGACGAGGAGCCCCAACACGTGCTGCTCCGCTATGAGGACGCGTACCAGTACCAGAACATCTTTGGTCCTCTCGTGAAACTGGAGGCCGACTACGATAAGAAACTCAAGGAGTCTCAGGTAGAAAACAAAAAGAAGTTATGGTTTTAGCTTTGTTTCAGTCGATATTCAGCTTTTTCCACTTTAGTTTTTCATCCAAAAACTTCACACTTTTGTTGTTTCTGCTGCCATTTAAGTAAGAGAAATATATTTTAATGTCCTGACAGACTCAAGACAACATCACAGTCAGATGGGACTTGGGCCTGAATAAAAAGAGGATCGCTTATTTCACTCTTCCCAAGACAGACTCAGGTATGTAACTCTAGTTTTTCATTGATATCATCGTCATGCTTCGTCTATGAGTTATATTTTTGATGTTATTCTGATCGCATTCTTGAATAAATAAGAAAAAACAAATACTGACATTCCAAAGTCATTTAAACATTTGTACGTGTGCCTTTTCTTTTCTGTAGTACTTTGGCAATTAACTCTTCCTGTACTTTGAGTTTAATATCTCCTAAAACCTTCCTTTTGTGTCCCTCCTTGTGAGATTATCAATGTTTTTCTACTTCTACGCAAATTTACTGTTGCCTTTTGCCAATATATTGAGATAAAAAATGAGATTTAGCTCGTCCTAGCTCTTGCATGAGTTTGTCCCATAAACCTTTATCAATCAGCATGTCGGTGTTGAAGTTTTTAGCTTAACAGTTATCTTTTTTGTCTGCTGCAGATATGCGGCTGATGCAGGGAGATGAGATTTGCCTGAGGTACAAAGGAGACCTGGCCCCTCTGTGGAAAGGCATCGGACATGTCATCAAAGTCCCTGACAGTATCCTTATGACTGTTACAGTGGATGCACTGTATTTAACCTCATTTTACCCATATTATCTGAAAGGCAGGGAGGCCTTTTAATTATTAGCTATCAGTAAAATGAGTCTTTAGTATCATCTAGTGGCAGCTGCAGAAAACTACAACAACGTCTGCAAACTTGTGTCTTTCTCTTCAAGTCCTCAGTGGTTTTCGAAAGCAAATTTGAGATTTTCTTCTACATTTTACTCTGAAAAGCATCACTAACTCCACCATAAAGTCCAAACTGAGGAAGTGATGCTACACTGGCAGTAAAAACAAAATGTTTCCATGCCTCATTTTCAAAGATTTATCTCTCTATTTAATTCCTGTATAAACTTGACAAATGGCTAACACATTACCCTGTCAGTTTATACCCTTTTACCACCAAAATTAGCGTGTGTATGCAGGTTTTTTTAAACATGGGAAAACACGCTAAAAATTGGCGATAAGACTCCTTTCCCATTGCCAGTCGACCAGTATTCCTTTCCATTTTTTTTTTTCCAAAAACAGGGTTAGTAAAGCAAGAAGAAAGCCAGTGAAAATGTTACAGTGGGTACTTATTTTTATATCCGTTACTGTCTCTCTTTCAAACTCGGTGCCGACTAATTTGGAACCTTTCCCATAAAAGACAAAAGACAGATGTTAGTTGGTATTTGTCTTTTTTTTTTTTGTCCAGTAGGAAGGGGCGTTAGATAAACACTACATAGGTACATAACACAACAACTATAACGTCAACTCTGCATCCATGTTGAAAATTTAGCAGAATCCAAAACTTGCAAATGCTGCACAAGATGTTCAGCTGGTGCACATGGCTGCAGATGTCTGCCGCCATTTAGGTAACAGATGAATAATGGTCATCAGCGCTCTGTGCAGTCGTAGGATGTTCTTCCTTGACTTTACTGCACCAGACTACGGCGATGAGATCGCCATCGAGCTGAGGAGCAGCGCCGGGGCTCCAGTGGAGATCCCGCACAACTTTCAGGTCGACTTTGTGTGGAAGTCCACTTCCTTCGACAGGTATACACGAGAAAAGACACGCACTCTTGTCACTTGCTGTGATACATGTGAGCTATTATTTGAAAGATTTTCATGTCTGAGGGTCAGTCGGTCGTGTGGTTAAAGTGGGAGCCAGAGTAAACATTGCACATCTGTGAACTCTGCACTTTATAAACTTTGAGTTCTCAGCTCATAGCATGATGCATTACATTAATGCAATCATAATCATAATTATACTGTCATCGGCAAATAGCGCATTCATATATTGCACATTCCTCTCAATATTCCCTGTACATATTCCCTAACATATACCCACTGTTTTTATCTGTTACCTACTGTTTTTATTTATTTGTTTATCTATACTTTTGTGTTTTTGTGTTCTTGTTATGCACCGTATCACCAAGACAAATTCCTTGTATGTATAAAAAAAAAAATACTTGGCAATAAAAAACGATTCTGAAAATCAGTGTCATTGTGTTGTGTGACAAACTTATAGAGTGAGCTTTTAATGTGAGCAGCCCGAGGAACAATATAATGCTCGCTTGTCAGGAAGGGGTTAAATAATGCTCCAAATTTAGGCTAAACTTTCAGGGGAGAGAAACTGGCATGGCAGTTGTCTTTTCTTTTTTTTCAGGTTATCTTTTAGCTTTCTGTCTTTATTGATAGGACAGCTGAAGATTGACAGGAAAAGGGAGAAAGAGAGGAGACATCAGGGTGTCCAGATGCCCCAGAAAAGTCGAGACAGTCCCGAAAAATTGCGAGTAAGTGATCAACTGGGGAAGTTTAATGGTGATATCTGATTGACTGAAACTTCTTTCAGAGACAATGACATGACCTCTAGCACACTAATGGAACTTCAGTGACAAAACCTCAATTCACGATGCACCTGGATAAACTCAGAGAGGAAAAACAACGTTTGATTGAACAGCCTCTGACCCTGGGATCTGGTTTTCTGCAAAACACTCAAAGACTCTGAGAAACAACCCACCTGACACAGTGAACTTATGAGAACAGAACCAAACTAATTTTGCCGTTAAAATGTCCATGAATTAATATGCTATCTGTAACTAACCATCTGACAATACTGAAGTTATGTTGCCTTTTTATGATCGAGTCACCAGGAACTTTGAGACACTTTTAATCTGAATAAAGATGTCGTGTGTTTAGACTCTTAGCAACTAACAACACAAGAAATATGAAAGCTTAGTTATACAGCCAGTAAGTTAATCATAGTTCATAATGAAAAGAAGAGTTTTATATCAGTTTTAACATCTGTCTCTCCCACATTCCTCAGGTCCAGGGTTTCAATACTGATTTCAATTAATTTTATTATTTCACCCATTTGCTGTGCATACAGGTATGCATATGTATATAAAGACATATATATGTACATATGTATACATATTTCTCATAATAACAGGTTCTTGTGGAGGCTGTTGCATAATTGTTTAATTCAGTTTAATTCAACTTATCAGGCTTTTATTCAGTGCTGACACAACTGTTTGGTACTAATCTGTAAGTGAAAGCACCCAACTTTTAAACACGGAAGAATTAAATATGTGAGGTGGATGGTATTGATTCTAATTTTATAAAAAGGTTAAGAACAAAACCAGAGAATTTTACTGATGGGACTGGCTCAGTGTGTTGCTGCCACAAACAGGCCCCCCCGACACTCACACAATGAAACTACAAGCAACACACACATCTACGTCTTGTGCTTTTGGACGCTCTTGTCTCTTGTCTCTTGTCTCTTGTCTCTCCTGCTGCAAGCACAGACGCTGATTCCCTGATGGTTTTTGCTCCTTCTCCTTCCTGCATCCTGGCTCCATGTGCTGTATTCTCCACTCTGTTGTATTCTGCACAAACATGCTGAAAAATGAATCCAGCAATTTTGAATGAAAGAGACCTTGAAGGAAAGACACCCAAAGACCCCCCCTACAGACAAAAGGGGGCATTGAAGATGGTGCAGCAGCTGGCTTCTGAGAGAGAGAGATGGAGAAAAACAATTCAAGCCGAATCACAACATAAGAAACCTGGTCCCAAAATGCCCGAGAGCTACGAGAGAGAGATGGAGCGAGCTCGGAGTAGAGCCGCTGCTCCTTTGTGTCGGCACATCCAACCGGTAAGAGGCCCCGGGACAGACCCAGAACACGCTGGAGAGATAATATATCTCGTCTGGCCTGGGAATGCCCCCGGGTCCCCCGGGAAGAGCTGGAAAGTGTTGTTGGGGAGACAGACGTCTGGATTATCCAAGCAGATGAAAATGGATGGATACTAGTCCAGGTCCCCACTGTCGGGGGTGGGGAAAAGGGCCCAGGTTGCTCCATGGGGGAGAGCAGAGCGGTCGGGAGCAAGCAGGATGCCTGCACATGGCTGCCTCTCGCTCATTATCTGCTATCCCACTTCTGTCACCAAAGAGGCGAACTACACTGAACAGAAAGAAAGACGGAACATTTTTGTTTTCTCACATTTTTCATGAGTTCAAATAAAAGATCTAAGACTTTTTCTAAGCACACAAAAGGCTTATTTCTCCCAAATTGTGTGCACACATTTGTTTAAATCCATGTTAGTGAGCACTTCTCTTTAACCAAAATAATCCATCCACCTTACAGGTGAGGCATATCAAGATGTTCATTAAACAGCATGATTATTACACAGGGTGCTGGTCACAATAAAAGACCACTCTAAAATGTGCAGTTTTATCATGAAAAAATACATTTATTAGGAACTCTGAACTATGGATTTCACATATAGGGCTGCAGATTTGAGAATGATTTTCTGAGGTTTTGAATAGGCCTAATATAACATTAAGACAACGATAGCCTTTAACATGAGCTGAGCTGAGAAGACTTTCCACATACCATAAATGAAGACAGTTGTGTTGGCTTTGATCTGATCTGTCACAACCTTTTATCAAAATGTCCAGGAACAAGGATGTTGGAGATTTATCTTGGGGCTGAGCCAGTTGGGTGTAGCCGACTGCTATAGTCCCAGAAATGACAGTGAAGATGGCATCTTTGAGAGAAGAATAGTTTGTTCGTCCTCAAAGAGGAAATTATTTTCCACAATAGGTGCAGACATTGCACAAATGAACATTCACTTCCTGGGCAACAGCTCTGGTGGACATTCCTGCAGTCAGCATGATATGATGACTTTTATTTATTTTATTTCAGGTTTATTTAACAGGGACAATGCACATTAATAAAACATAAAATGTAAATGTGCCAGAGTTAGCCAGGAGGCTATTTTACATCCGCTGTCCCTGGACTGATGTTAAGAGGTCACCCTAAAAAGATAAAAGGATTAAGCTATAAACAGGAGATACGGAGTTAGTGTAATAAAAATCATTGTATACTATTATATAGTTTTGTATACATTTAATCTTTGCAAGGTTCCTACATCTTAAGGGAAATTAGATTTAAGACTTTTTTAACTCAGAAAATAAATTTAAGACCATATTTACAATAACCTGAATGTTTGGAGATCCTCTTCTCTGAGCGTCTCAGCCAGAAACAAAAACATGAGTGTTGTTGGTTCCATTATATGTGACGTTAATGCGAGAGGCATTCGGTAAATTATTATTTTTTTAAACAGATGGACAAATTATTTTGAGATTTTCCAATGCAACATCAGAAAGAAAAGATGAATAAAGTCCTACTTCCCATGTCTTAGCATTTTTAACACTTTCGAAAGATTGATTTAAGACATTTAACATAATTTAATTAAGGCCTTATTTTTAGATTAATTCATTTTTAGACATTTTAAGGATCCACAGGAACCCGGTCAATTGTTTAATCCAACTTTCAATGAGCTAAAATAGCGAAATTATATTTACGCATGAATGCATCAATATAATAACACAATTATTTGATACATTTTGCTGATAATACTTACATACTTTTACTTAAGTGACATTTTCAATGCAGGTCTTTAACCTTTAATGGAATACTTGGAGTACAGTGTGGTATTTTTACTTACCTACCTTAAGTAAAATGTTGTCTAAAGTTAGTGTGCTCTTTTCAAAGTTGTGTTGAAATTATACTTTCGTACACAGGGGGGCAGCATATCTCTGTTAAATAATCTGTGACCAAAACCTGTGCCAGTTTTGTGTGCAGTGATGTTTTTTTTTTTTGCTTTGACCGCAGTCACAGGGACTTGATTCAATTTCTTGATTTAAGTTAATTGTGGTCACTGTTTCATTCTCTGTTCAGTATCCCTAATTATATTGCATTTGGCTGATGCAAGTCTGCTGGTTGTCTGTGTGTATTTTAGATTTACAAACAGGGCTTTCTCTTGTAAGCAACTTTTTGTGACAAGCATGTGATACAGCAGTGTGTCCTGTTAGAGCTGTCTGATGCCTGATGGTTAAAAAAAAAGTATATTTGTGTGTCCATTGTTTTTCAGTTTTTCACTCATCAAATCAAGTACAGCGCTTCATGTTGTTTCTCACAGAAAATGCGTGCTATAGCCTGTAAAGAAATATTTTGGTTATTGAATGTGACGCTCATCTGTTTTCACTCTTTTATCTCCTCATATTCTCCGTTCTTTCTACTTTCTTCCCAAACAAACAGCATGTCATGTTCATCCCAACTGACCAGCTGCTCTCCATATTGGCTTTCTTGTGTTCCTTGCAAACAGGCTCCGCTGCGCTTCAAAGGGAATGATTTATGCCCTTAAATGAATGAATGAAAAGCCATATCTTTCCTGTTTTCAGATTTGGTCTGTTTAGAGCTGTAACTGTGCTGCGTTATTTCAGCATGACATATCCATCTGGTTTTAACAACGCAAATTATGATTTTGTTTCGCTGTAACCAAACATCCAGGCCCACTTGTTTACAAAGATGGGTCGTGTAAAACATATTACAGCTTAAATACTATTTTAAGCCTTTATTTGTCCAGGCAATTGAAATATTGTGTAGAGTGGCTGTATTTCAGACACACCCTGCTACACATTCACACAGGAGCAACCACAGATTTCCTCTGTTGGCTACCGACCAACTCCACTCCAGTGGTTGGGGCTTGAGTGCCTTCCTCCACAGCACATCAACTGGATTTATAGGGAATGGGGTGTGTGATATTTGCAGCTCTCTCGCTTCTGGTTGTCACTGGATCCCTAAATTTCCTTCCTTTTGCTGGGATTCAAACCAACAGTATTGCAATCGCAAGCTTACTTCTATCATTTTAAGATTATGAGGCCTGGAGAGTAATTATTTCACTCATTCTGCTTAAAAATGTGCAATTTTCTGTTTGTTTTTTTGAGGGGGTGGCATGCATTATGGGGCTGGCACCGCCTGTTTGAAGACATTGATTTATTAACGCTTTGCCAATTAAAAAAAGAGAGCAAACTGTCTTAGGGCCCTATTTAGATGATCTATAACGCATGGCTGGCCTGAAGTGCATGGCGCAAGTGCCTTTAGGGCGTGTCCAACTCCACATTTGCTAGTTAGAGGGCAAAAGTAAGGCACAAGGTGCAAAGGGGTTGTATTTAGTCTCTTAATTAATCATAGGTGTGTTTTGGATGTAACATGCAGTGCATTTAAACAGCAGATCTGTGAAATAAGTAGCAAGGGTTTTCTGCTGAGGAAAATAATCTGCTCGTGCACAAAGCTGCGGACACTCCGCCGTCTCCTCTGTCCATCAACTCCATCTGACTGAATAGGAGACAATGCACCGATAACTGATTTAACTTTTAGTTGAGGAGGAGGAAGAAGAGAGGGAGGGCTCTGAAGCCATCCAAATCTGCTTTTACGTGTAAATCATCCAACCACCACCCCAATAAATTATTTTCACTCCCCCTACATCAGTGTACTGGCAGGCTATTGCTTTTAAAATGATCTGTTATGTTTCTTTAGCGGTTTAATGATGGGAGAGGCTGCATTCAATAATTGTAAACGTCTCCTTGCGTGCAGTAATGTCACTGAAGCAAATATCGTGGGACATTTAAGGGACAAAATGAAAACAATGTAGTTTGACAGAGGAAACAGAACTAAACATTTAGCTTCTGAAATAATGAAATAATAAATAATGAATGCATATCGCACAGAGCAGCAGCCATGGACACCTCCATTCTGCTCTCTGTTATGTTCCCATTTTAGCGAATGAAATTAATATTTTTCTCATTAATGATGTATTATTTCACCAAAACCCATCAGCTATTAATTAGAATGTTAATTCACAGCATGGCCATGGATATAACTGTTTACGTCCTTTAAATAGCAGGAAAATACTCTGCATATACTTCTTTTTGAATGGGTGAAAAGCACTGAATACCATGTGGGCAGGTCACCTTGAATTGTGTTCTGCTGGCGGATTTTCTTCGTGCATTGAACAAAAATGATTGTGTAGACTGATAGCAGCAGCTCTTGTGGCTTGTTTAGTCATAGCTAGTCTTGTGTAGCCAGACTTATAGTCATACAATACTATGCCTTTTTTATGACATATTCATTGCATATTATACTATTTCTTTTTAATTACATTTTTATGACATATATTATACCATGACACCTTTTTATGGAATATGACTAAGACTTTTTCATTATGTTTTTGTAGCATTCTTTACGGGTCTCACGGGTCAGCTGCTAAGGACTCAGCCTACATGGGGGGCACGCTCTACCCGGGGTGCTAGAGGCCGCCCCAGAAAAATAGCTAGTTTGATGAAGATTTGGATCGTGCAATAAGGTAGGCCTGCTCTGTTCTTTTGGTGAATGATAGTAAAGATCTACAAAGAATATGTTAATAATATATACGTCATATAATATGACTTTTTTTTAGCTTACTATGGCCTTGGTTACAGTTGTTGTTTCAATGCGACTTTTATCATCCGATCACGCCTTAACTGTCAGGACTGGACAGTCCCAGATCGGATCTTGCTCACATTGTGATCCGATGACCCAGACCACATCCCGAGTTCATCTGTATTACAAAATAAATTCAATATAGCCTAAAAAAAAGAAGAAGGCTCTCTTGTGCATCAAGTGTCATTTGTGATCCACCTATCACGGAGAATATCCGCGTGGAAATATATCCGATCACTATCCGACCAGGCATCTCGCATTAAAGTGTCAAATGTGGACACACACATGCGCACACATCTGAGTTCTGATCTGAAGCATCTGATCACAAAAATCGCATTGAAAAGACACGTGCAACCATAGCCTACTTTTTTGAAAATTTTACACTATCACTTTTTTCGACATACTATGACTTTTATTTTTACTTTTTTCAACATACGATACTATGACTTTTTTCCACTTTTTTTTCAACATACTGTACTGTGACATTTTTCATTTTTTTCGACATACTATGACCTTTTAAATCATACCATACTATGAATTTTTTTCGACATACTATACTATGACTTTTTTCAACATACTATACTACCACTTTTTTCGACATACTAAACTATTACCCTTCACTTTTTTCAACATCCTATGGCGTTTCTTCACTTTTTTTGACATACTATACTATGAAAAAAAAAAAGGACATAGTATAGTATGTCGAAAAAAAAGTGAGAAAACAGTATAGTATGTGGAAACGAAATTAAGAAGCGTAATAGTATAATATGTTGAAAAAAGTGTCAGTATGTCAAAACTGTTGTCATAAAAAAGTCAAATTATAGTTATATTAATACATTTTATTCACAAAGTGCTTTTCAACGACACTTTATTTAAAATGATCATAAAATAACACCGTAAATACATAAAACACAACATTAATTACACATTAAACTTAGTTCTGAAGAGGTGAGTTTTAATGAGGGATCTGAACACGGACAGATTGGTGAAGTCATGGATGTGTTTGGGTCCAGAGGGAGGGTGATAGCTGTGGTGAAGACTGTATTCGAATTCACCTACTAAATACATACTGTATACTGAATACTGTGCCTACTACTGCATACTGCGATCGTTAGTAGTATGCAGGGCCAGGCTTTGTGCTTCTAAAGCACTGGACAAAAAGAAAAACTAATACCACTATTGCAATACTATTGAAAAATACAGCTTATTGAGCTTTGAATGCTTATTTTATTGTTTATGGCCTTTTGTTTACTTTATAAGATACTGCATGGTTTCATTTTTATCTTGTTATATATGTACACTGTATGTCAAAAAAAGTCATAGTATAGTATGTTGGAAATAAGTTATATAAATAAGTAAAAAAAAAAGATTGAAGTGTCAGTTGGTTAAGGACGTTGCATCCTGCAAGATACAAGAGCTCAGATGCACCAAAAACTGGTCGGTCCACCACTTTCATCCACACTGAAATATCTAAATATATGTTATTTAACTTTAGGCTTCATATCCAGAATTTGTCTTTGCTATTATCTTCCAATTTTAAAATCAGCCACCCCCCTTTAAGACCTTCCTTTTGTATCATTCCTCCATTTCTCAGTGTTCCTCCATCTTTTCCTCTGTGACCCTCTCTCATCCCTCCATGTCTTTCAGTGCACGTGATCGACAGACCACTGGACCCATTCAACCCTCATCCTTTACCAGTGAGTACCCCCGCCTCTGATTCTTAAAACCTGCTCACATTATCTGTAGTACGCTCATCTGCTTGCAGATCTTCCTGCACCTCACTCGCTGAATGTGAATAATGCAAATTGCTGGGAAAAGTGTCGTTTTATGATTATTTGAACTCATCTTATTTTCTGCTGTTCTCTGTGATTTGAGCTGAGCTATGGAGGGCAAAAAATGAATCAAGTATGAATAAGTAAATAAATATTTAAATAAATACAGGAGTAAATAAATAAATAAATATAGAACTGAATAAATAAATAAATAAAAACAGAAATAAATAAATAAAAGAATAAATCAATGCTGAAATAAATAAATAAAAAATTCTCAACATACAGACACAGAAATACATAATACAGAAATACATTTATTTATGTCCTGTTTGATTATCAACTTTTCGACCCGGCCTTGGACCCCATTTGTCTGACCTGCTCTTTCCTGAGCAGTGCAAGGTTGCATACGGCTACCACCACCGCACTTCATCTTTCCCATATGGATGCGAACTCCCCCTTGTTGCTTTTTCCCATCCACACTCGCACTTCTGAAGAAACCTCATCTCATTTGTGAGTCCTTGTGTTCGTTACCGTTTGAACCCAGTAGGCCCTTGTTCCATCCCACCTCTCGGAGGTTTTCTTTGTTTTCGTAGTGTGGAAAGTTAAATGGAAAGTAGCCTCGTCCATAAATCAGCTAGCTATCTCAGCTACAGCCTCAGCAAAAGTATATCTTAAATAAGGTATAATTATTCAGAAAGTGGGGTTTTACGCCCTCTGGTGGCCACGGTCAGTAACTGCAACTGCAAGTAAAATTAGAGGAATTGCATGCAAGCAATACTTCCGGTTACATCCTACAAAATAAAATAATCACAACTCGGCTTTTCACTAACTCCACCAACCGCTCGGCTTTACCACACTGTTATCCAAAATTACAGATAGCTGTTGCTGCACAGACTAGCACTGAGGTTAGTTTGTTTACCGTCACTTTCCATTTCTTGTATGACGGCAAGAAAACAATCAGAGCTAATGTTAAAAGCTTGCTGGCTCTGCTAAACCCAGCAAGCATCACGTCATTGTGGTTCACTTTAGTGCCTAAATCCCTCAGGGCCACGGATGGATGTACTGTAGATTAGTTTACAATAGCCGAAGCTAATGAAGGTCTCCAAGCTGAATGTCTCTCACATTTTGACCGGAAATATTGTAGCATGTATGCAATTCCTCTAACTTTATAATATAGTTGTAGTTACTAGAGGGCGTGAAACCCCATTTTCGGAATTTTATTTTGTAGGATGTAACCGGAAGTATTGTTTATATGCAATTCTGCTAACTTCATATTTGTGACTTTTATTTTGTAGGTTGTAACCGGAAGTTATATGCAATTCTGCTAACTTCATATTTGTGACTTTTATTTTGTAGGTTGTAACCGGAAGTAGTTATATGCAATTCCGCTAACTTCATATTTATATGACTTTTATTTTGTATGATGTAACCGGAAATACTGCTTGTATGCAATTCATCTAATGTTACTTGCAGTTGTAGTTACTGACCGTGACCACCAGAGGGCGTAAACCCCCACTGTCTGAATGATGTTACTTTATTTTCGATATAATTTTGTTGAGGCTGTCGCTTGCAGTTGCAGTTACTGACTGTGGCCACTAGATGGCATACAAAACCCACTTTTTGAATGATGTTACCTTATTTTCGATATAATTTTGTTGAGGTTGTAGCTGAGATAGATAGCTAGTTTAATGACTAGCTAGGCTACTTTCCATTTAAATATGACTTATATTACTACAAGATAATCAAAGCTAATGTTAGAAGATGCTAAACCCAGCAATCACATTGAGTCTCCCAATTATT
>JAOVVB010086270.1:0-13486 GCA_028570985.1 Heterobranchus longifilis
TAACAGAGGACTTTTATTTTGACGGAATTAGAGACATTTTCACCATAAATTGGTGCCGAAAAATTCACCAGAATGCATGAAATTAAATGTTTGAAGCTCAAAATAAACACTTTATCTCGTAATTATGAGTTACTATGTCGGAATTACAAGAAAAGTTCTCAAAATTAGGAGTTTAGTGATTTAGTATAACATTTCATAATCACAAGGTATTTTCTTACAAGATATATGAGATCTTTCCTGGTAATTATGTCTATTTTTTCTTTTTCTTTTGTGAATGCAATGTACAAACCCCCCCTGTTTCATATGTGTGTCCCCCCCAATGTTGAAACAAAACCTACGCCCTTGTTTCTAATCCAAACAGCATGATCGTTACCTTTCCCGCAGGCTCCCCGCTGAATGAAAAGAACAGGTGGCTGCTGCAGCTTCTGCGCGCGGCGGCTGACCCTCTTCAGCTCGCAGATATTTCGGTAGGACACCCCATCGCTTCCACAGACCGGCTCGGTGGCTTTGCACACGCAAAGCCCACTCTTGCTTCTCCTCCTCACCGTGATAGTGTATGCCACCCCGGCGGACACCGAGCACTCCAGCCCCTCTCCGCACACCGGGTCCCCGAGCTTCCCTATGCCGCCGCAGGCTTCACCCTCGCCGGACGCGCACACCGAGCAGCAGTGGCAGGCGTCGAGGCTCTGTCCCGCCTGGCAGTCCGCTGTTAACCGGGGACACATCGACTTGTCACACCGAGCAGGACATCCGATAACATACCGGCTGGAAATTTGCGCATCTGCCGGCACGGACGCAAAGGCTACGATTACGCACAACAGTGACCAAAACATGATTCTAAAACTAAACTAAAAAATACGTTTTAAAAGTTAAATAGAAAGTTTTTAAAAAGAGTTCCAAAAGCTCGCTCTCTGCTTGCAGTGTAATGGGATGAGAGAGCTCAGTAGTAATGAGGGGGGAGTCACTTCAGCTGGAGAGGCATTTAACTGAAACTCCACTGCGCAACCAATTACGCGACTTTACGTTTTGCTGGCACCGCATCACAGACGCAATTCACTTTCTCGATAATCACAACAAGCCTGCTGATTGGTGCGTTTATGTGACGTACTGAGCGGAAGAGATCCGGTGAGAGGATAAACCCTGGCGGAAAGTAACTAATTACATTTACTCAAGTACTGTACTTAAGTACAAATTTGAGGTACTTGTACTATGAATATTGTACTTTTTACTCCACTACATTTATCTGACAGCTTTTAACCCTATAATTCTGAAATGCATTCTGCATAATGAGATAATGAGTAGGCCTACTTTGAATAATATTTTAATGCTCATACTTTTGTACTTTTTCTGGAGTAAGATTTTGAATGCAGTATTTCTACACTATGGTAATACTACTGTAATATTTGTAATATGTGGTATTACACTGTGGTAGTTTCATCCTCAGTACTCTGAGGATGAAATAAAATTAAAAAACTGAGGAAAGAGCAGAAAATAAGCATGCATGGGAATCGATGTATGACGTAATGTATTTATCTAAGAGCTGTGACACTAAACTAAATGTTTTCAAGTAACAGCATTGCAAAAAAGTAACCAAATTGCTTATAATTTCTCCATTATCTTGCTTTGCAGCAGATTTAGAAGGTCAAGGTCATCTAATAGCACCTCTTTTGGGCACTCGGAGAAAGGCTCGAGGACATTATATTGTTTGCACATTGGCATTGACCCTGATTTAGTTATTTACAGACAAATAAAAATAGAAAAAAAAACAGTTGTGGAAAGGAGCCACAGAGCCCAGATGTTTTATACGCTGCACAGCCCTCCACACATCCTGCAGGCCTATTTCCTGCTTGTTTTTTTTTTTTTTTTTTACTGCTCCCTATGAAATAGTCATTCCTGGCATCCACCGAGCCCTATGGCTAATTAGGAAAATCAGTAGTGGAAAAAAGTTGGGTGGATTGTGGGATTTGTGGAGTAAATGTAGCACTTTGTAAAAAGCCCTTATTATAAACAGCTAAATTTGTTCTAATTGGAAAATTGCAAAAGAACATAATGTATGACCATATCCCAGCTCTATATTATAAGCACCCAACTAGCAGGGAAATAAACAACACCTAATAGGGACATCCAATAATTTTTGCATCCCAAGTTCAAGTGTAAATCAATCAAAGAGCAATCTAAACATTTCTTTCAATAACCATTTGGGCCACATATTCAATGCAAAGTGAATTTCTCTGGAAACGCCATAAAATAACCTTTAAATGGATTGTTTGTTGAAATAACTGACATTTCAAGTTATCAGGGGACCAAATTTTAGTGCTGGCGAACAACTAATCTCTGTTAGGTTTAGACGTCTGCAGTGAACTGTAAAACACTGGGGCAATGAATCAGTGTCATAAAACACCTCAATATAATGCGATTGATTATGGGCAGAGGGTTGTATTGGTGGCTCTTGGTGTAAATGGCGTGGCTGGATGCAGGGGAGCACCTCTGCAGAGGGAATGGAGGGGACGAGGCTCCCCACGGCGTGCCGGAGCTCGGAGTAACACAAGCCTCTGTATCCAAAGGGTAATTAGAGAGGGGCAGAGAGGGAGTCGTGCTCTCAGAGACTGGACTGCATTGTGTAGCACAGGAAAAAGTGAGTGTACAATTTAGACTTGTAATCTAGAATTCAAGGTAGGCTAATTGTTTTCAGTTAAAGGGGACATACTGTGCTAATTTTCAGGTTCATAGTTGAATTTGGGTTTCTACTAGAACATGTTTACATGATTTAATGGTCAGAAAAACATTTTTCTCATGCTGTCTGTCTGAATATACCTGTATCCACTGAAACGCTCTGTTTTAGCGCCTGTCTCTTTAAGCCCCCCTCCCAAAAAGCCCAGTCTCCTCTGATTGGTCAGCATTTCTGGGTCTTCTGCATCTGCACTCTCAGCGTCTCTGCACCATCATTGCAGCCAGGGAATGACTGTAACAGCACTGTAACAACATTTTATACATATACTGTATATATGGTGTAGTTGTGACATCACAACCTTACGGAAATCCTGACAGCTCGTTTAAAGCCACAGTTTCTGAATACAGGCTTTATGCATTTCTCTGTGGATTGATACTTTCTGAGTATTTATATAGCACCTAGACAAAATGGGACCTTTAAATCTGCAATGCTAAAATCATGCACATCCTGTCTCTAAAAGATGCAGAAAAACTAGTCCATGCATTTTTACCTCTAGGCCAGATTTCTGCAGTTCTATATTATCATGCTGCTCCAGCAGGCTGCTCCCTTAAGACTCTCCAGTTGCTCCAGAATTCTGCAGCGTGTGTTCTGACAAAAACTAGGAAAAGGGATCATATTCCCCTAGCTTCTCTGCACTGGCTCCCTATAAAATCCCAAATTTAATTTAAAATCCTTCTCATCATATATAAGGCTCTCAAAGGTCAGGCACCATGCCTTAAAGAGTTTGATAAACCGTCAGCTCTGCAATCTCAAAATGCAGGGTTACTGATCGTTCCTCGAGTCTCCAAAAGTAGAATGGGAGCCAGAGCGTTCACCTATTGAGCTCCTCGTCTGTGGAACGATCTCCCAGTTTTGGTTTGGGAGGCAGACATCTTCACTTTTAACACTAGTGCCGAAATTTCATAACTGGTAGAATTGCCATAAGCAGTCATTTTGACCTCCAAACTCTATAATCTCTCATGATAAATAATATAATATAAAATAATAAATAGCCAATTCAGAGATTAGTGTATTTATTGTGTTAGGATATCTTTTAAAAAAAACGAAATAACACCAAAATGTTACATGCTACATTTTAACAAGTTTAATTATACATTTGAATAGTTAAACATTTATCAATAGAAGTTCTGTGTGGTCAATATGACTGTATGGCCAAAATGGGTAACAATTATTATTTTCTTTGCCTTTTGTGTAATTTAGGCTATATAAAACCCATTTTAAATGAAAATACAGATGCTTTTAGGAAAAGTCATGAACCAGCAGGATTGCATGTCATTCAGCAAAGTATTACACATATAAATTTCAAAAAGGTCAAAATGACCATCATGGCCATTCTAGAGTTGAGAGTAGGCTAAAGACTTTCCTCTTTGGGAGAGCAGGGCTGACTCAGTATTTGTTTTAAAGTGCTATTTTAAGGTTTTTTTTGGTTTTTATTCTTATTTTCTTCTGCTTATTGTGTGCTTTGTGATATGCATTTCTTCATCGTGCTTTTTATGCTATGCTGTGCGTTGATACCATGCATGATGAGTTTGCACCAAACAAAATGCTATTTAAAATTTGACTTGATTTTGATTTAAATGAGAGCACCATGTCATTTTGATGCTTAACATAAAAAAGAATGTAATTCGAAGACTTACAACATTATCACCAGACTCATTATGTGGCAATACTTGTGGATCACAAGGACGGAGGCGAGAAATGGTGGGAAAATCCGCAGATGAAAAAAACCTCTAATCTACAAGGAACACCCATTCTCCAACCAAGGCCAGTGAGTTTAACCAAGGATGGACTCCACTGAGGTCTGTGTGATCTCTCCACGACAGTCTACAATGATGTCTCTGGCTGTGAGTGAGGCCTTTGGGAGGCCAAATGGGGCTTAAATTCCACGCCTGCAGCCACACCAAAGTCTTGCATCCTCCAATAAGGAGGAGGATGTGAAGATGGAGCAAAGACAACTTGCAGTATCTACTTCCTAACTCAAAACACCAGCCAGATACACATGTTGTTTTTCCTCTTTCTGTGAAGCATTTTACATCCTTCTTACCAACTCCTCGGTGCCTGTACACATGTAGATTCCACAATATGCTGCACACACAAAGACTGAAGTCCATGATACACTGAAAAAAGTAAAACAATGCTGTCGTTCGTTGAATGTGTTTTTTCTCATTCCAATAGCTGAAAATTATTAGTTTGTTCATTTAAACTAAACTTTCTCATTTATATTTATGGTTGAACCTTTTTTTTTTTTTTTTTTTTTTCATTTTCAGCGGGACCAGAGCGAGACATCAAATTTAAAAAATTCAATTGAGACAACTTCAAATAATCCAACCTTCAAAAAATGGTTGACTGAAGTTAAACAATTCAGATTAAACTGAATGTAATACTTACACCAAGTCAATAAAGACAACTTAAAATAATTAGGTTTGCTCAACATTCAGAAAATAGTTTGCATGGAGTTAAAAAATACAGGTTTAACTGATTTAAATATATTACATTCAGTCAATGTCAAATAGTTTGTGTGATCGATTACTTAATTTTTTTAAGTTCATCCAATGTTTTATTTCTAGTGCATGAGGCCCAATGATCCTTGAATAAATGAAAATCCAACACATACAATAACATTTTCCCCCTTTAATGCAATCTTTTCTCAAAAACAATCTTTCCATCTTCAAATCACTTTCACGTTAAACTTTTCTGTGCATAATATTCATGACAAAACGGTGAGAAATCTTCAGTTTTCTCTGAGTAAAATGCTCTGGATACATCCGTGTGACATTACAATGTGTCCAGCAGACAATCAAGCTGTCCCAAATCCACCGCTCATTTAGCGGACGCTCGTGTCTTACATTTTTGTACATGAGCACATACATTTCATTTGTGGGATTCTTATCCGTACGGTCATGCTTTACTCATAAAAAGGAGCATTCACAGATCAACATCGACCCAAAGCATCAAACAAATGTTTCAATAAGTGGAGGAAGAAAGTGTTTCAGCTGCAAAACATCAAGATGAATGGGTTTAAATTAAACTGATGTTATTTCGATTGTAGTCTGGGATAGTCTATATGACGTTTTAAAAACAGTATGGGTTAAAAGAAGTACCTGTGGTTCATAATTAGTCATTTTCAACAATGAAGGATGCAGTTAATCTCTAAAAATGCACTTTTTTTTTCACATTATAAATGATTATATTCTGTAAGTTTATCAAACAATGTTTTTTTTTTTTTTTCACAAAGCAGTTGGCGTGACATCAAAACTTTTCCCACCTGAACACCAACACATTTTTCAAATTTGGCACATCGTATTTCACGTTCATCAACCCACATTACACACACACTTACACACACACACACACACACAGAAGTCTGAGGTGGTCGGAGTCCTTCTTTTACCAGTCAAACAAGGCTGAACGTTTATGAATTGGTGTATCAAGAGTTTACGATACGATAGGACTCTGTAATGGAGCGGTGGAGCGGAGACCGAAGTTTCGAAGCGTAAGTCACATGTGAAAACTTAAGACGAGGTATGTTTTACTCCTTCAGAATAAACAGTAAAATAAACATTTGTCTGTGACAGTGTACGACAAACGATTTTTCGTTGTCTTATCAAAGCTTCCAAAACATTCCTGTGATCATTACTTGTCCTGCCTTTATTTTTTCCAAAACTGCATTTTTCCCCCAAAATGTTATAAAAACCCCAATTTCATAATATACTCAGTCTTGTGTATCTGACACACACATGTTGCAAGATGCTATATATTTTGTAAAAAAAGGGAAAAAAATGCATTTAGTTTACCCAACATCTCAAAAAATTTTAAAGATCCAGTCTGTAATTTTTTTTTTTTGCCGATCTAAACTTTATCCTGACGTTGATTTCACCAGATTGTTATTTAAAACGCATTAATTCAACCTTCATGTCCTAAACCCGTGGCACATTGTCATCGATACAAATATACTGTACATACTGTTCTCAGTGGGTTTGATTTTTTTTTTTTTCCTGCCATTTATACATCGTTAAAAAATATAGAAAATATTAAGAGAAATTTTACAGGTACATTCAGGTTAAAAACACATGTTCAATGTTTTCTCTTCAAAGCTATTTACAAATCTCTGTAGTCGTCATTCAGCCGTCAACACAGGAGCGTCTCTTTTCAGTGAGAACGGGCAAAAATAAATCATCTGAAATGTGATATTTTAACTGCCAATTTCAGCCATTTTCTTCTTTGGATTTCTGTCTTCATATTCAAAATGCGTCGTTTGCCTTTAATTGACGAGAGGCAGGAAACATGGAGAGAGAAAGACGGGGATGACCTAGAGATATGGCATGATGCTCCCAAAATTGTTTAGGAAATACCCAAAAAAAAAAAAAAAAAAAAAAAAAGAATATTTATATTTATATTAAAACTGCATTTTTTTGTGAACCAGTAAAAGCTGGGATGGGCATTTACACTATTTAAAAAAAAAAAAAAAAAAACATTTTATAGGCCAAACCATCCAAAGATTAATGAAGAAAATAATCTGCAGATGAATCCATAATGAAAATAATTGTTAGTTTCAACCCAAGGCGCGAGTAATCTTAATTACAAGCAGATGGTGGAGAAAACAATCATATCGTACATGGAAATTATGTCATTTGATGGTCGGTTTTACCAAATTGCCCTGCAGCACCATGAGACATGATAAAAACTGTTACACATTAATTTAAAGAGCAGTCAACCATGATTATTTTCAGTCAAAGAAAATCCACTTTAATTATCAGAACTGAAGAGTTCATTTGCAAAAACAGATATCTTCGATTTTATTTATTTTCCTAAATCGTGTTTTTTTTTTATTTTTTAAATGTCCAATCCAGGGAATATCAATCAAACCGGTGTTTGGTTGTTTTTTATAAGGTATTTCAAAAATATTCTGATTTTCAGCGAATATCAAACTGGTGTCGGATTCATTTTAAGAATGGCTTTTTTATCTGTTTTTTTTTTTGCAAATGAACTCTTCAAATAAACTCAATTGACCCTAGCAGCACGTAATACCTAAGGCAAAGACACCATTAAATACTTTCACTCTTACAACGTGGGAAACAGTAACAAAGTTATGTGGCTTTAATCAGTCAACAGATCGGTCAAGGTTAACGGTGTCGTAACTTCGGAGGCATTTAGTGAAGTTTAACTACGAACACACGCGTGTCGTGTCGAAGGACATCCAACACAGCGGCGTGACTCGGATCCAGTTTACTGACGTATCAACTCACGGACAGCTGCTGCTGCTGCGAGATGGGACGTCTTTGACCTTTGACCCTTGACGTCCCCCTGCCATTTAGGACCACGAGCCATTTCTGGCACGGCACTTTCTATTTCATTTTGTTTTCCTTTGGGGGGGGATTTGTTTATATTAATTGTGTAAAATATTATTATGACTTCTATTTTAGCACCATCATCCATTTCTTTGGAAGGCGATTGCGTCATCATTTTCAGTCAATTTAATTAAAGGAGCAGTGTGTAGAATTTAGTGGCGTCTAGCGGCGAGGTTGCAGATTTCAGATTTTCTCGGGTTGGGTGTCGTTTGAATTTTATCGATTACGATTCTGCTCATTGATTATCGATTCCCAGTTTCGATTCAAATAAGTTAAAAAAAGGAGGTAAAATGTTTAGAAAACAAAAATATCTTTATTTTTTCCTGAGCTTACTTTGACTTTTATTGTATCATTAAAATAAGTCAATTTAAAGTTTGTTGGAGTCGGTTTTCATTTTTAATGGGTACCCGGTTCTTGGCAATTTGCGGTTCAAATCCGTTCAGATCGGTTCTTGTTTTCGGTTCCCAACCCTAGTCGCCATCTTGTTTTTTTGGGGCCACAAGTGACCGTATTTGGACAAGGGTTAGGGTTAAGTTATCAGCTAAGGCTAGCTAGCTTGGTTAGCAAGATGCATTCATAATTCATGTTAAAGTCCCAGTGAAACGGAAGTTAGAGCGTCTTTAGCTTCGTTTTGTGAAGTGAAACTGAATATTTGAGCGGTGTACAGTTACAAGAGGGATTTAAATCAAATCCTTTGCATTTGATTGGCCCACTAAAAAGTTTAGCACAATACAGAGCTACAGAGGATCTTAGCTCTGTTCCGCTAAAAGTTGCAGATTAATTGATGGGTGATATTATTGATTGAAATAGGTTGGCACCAGGTTACATAGTTTGTTTTAGAGGAAGAAAACATGATTGGATTTTGATATAAAATTTCAAATTAAAAGTAAAAAGGCATTTTTCATTTAATCTCAACTGTGATACCAGTGTGAAAAACAGGTTTAAAACAAGATGTACTTACCGTAAAACCAAAATGTTTTACCAAACCAAAACTTACCGGGGACCAAAATGTTATGAAGTGAAAGCACACTGTGACAGGGTCAACGTTCTAAGAGTTCACGGCTATTTTACTGTACACAGTGCCATGATTACACCTCTGTCCTGACTGACAGGTCGCCGTGGTTGCGACTATTCAATCATAAGGTAGCCGCGCCCTAAAGCATACCCTGGACCATCATTTACTAAATTAACATCATGCTGTATTGAAGAAGACATGAAACTAGCGATTGAGACCATAAAATGTTTACTGAGGTAATAAATCAAGAGAGAAGTAGACTTCTTTACAATCTGACTTGCAACCAGTGGAGTCGCCCCCTGCTGGCCATTTGAAAGGCGCTTCTGCATTAGCTTCACTTTTCAGGCCCGGTGAAGTACAGCTGTGTAAAAAAACTGCACAGAAAGTAGTGGAAACAGAAAGTTGGTTGTGATGTGTCCTAGTAAATAACGCTGTAGCCAGTTGACTTTGTGCATGTAAACGAGGCGTGTTTCTGTCTGTTGTCTGTCACCTCAGTCTGAACACTTCCTGCCTGCATCCATCCTTTTCAGCAGCCCATCTTTCAGCAGCCCAACAGCCCGCTATCATTCATTATCATTCATACATATACATTCAGTATGATTCATATGCATGCAATACATCCGTATTCATTTTGGCTCTGTGCTCAGCGCTTGGCATTCCCCCTGTGGGTTCTTGTGTGTGACAGCATCATTCTTCTGGCGAGCCGCCCGGAAGGTCTCTCAGAGACACACTGGTTCTGCATTTATAACTTTTGTCCAGCACTGACAAGTGATAAAAACATCTATTACACCTTTTTAGTCTCCAACCATTTCCATTCATCCTTTAAAGCCCATTTGCCTGATCATTGCTGCAATAAACGAGCCGGTGTTCCACAGCTTTGGCACCAAATGGGACAAACGCGTAGTCAAACACCGGCACTATCTAAAGAACTAAAGGTCAAACGTACTCACAAACCTACTTACTCTGCTGTGAGTCATAGCAGAATTAAAAAGAAATCCTGGAAACTGCAGCTTCCAAGATATAAGCACCTTTCACACATGCACTGCAACCCTGAAATGATCCAGACATTACCAGGAGGAGCTGGATGTGAGAACGCAAATGTCCGAGTCATTCGGACCGGACATTAAACACACCGTACCCCGCCAGCTCCTGAATGCAAAGTCTGTGTAATGTCCGAGTGAGCCCATGTGTGAATAGAGACGGTCATTTTCTGGAGAATGCACAGCGAGCGAGGGGGCGTGTTGATGAAGTTTCTATGCAGCTGCACAAAACTGGAAGAAAACAAACAACCGAGGGTGAAGAAGAAGGATACTTGACACGAAAATGTCTAACCGGAGAAATCCAGGAACTTCAGGAACTTCAGGAACAACCAAAAGAAATTCAATGAACAGCAAGACAAATTACGAACCGCCTATCTGTGACCGCAAACAGCGTCATGTCCCATTTGGATATTTGAAAGGCTTTGCTTTACAACAAAGGGCTTTTCAGTTTCTAGAATTTCATAAAGAAAAGTCATAAATCAGAGATTTGACTATAAAGTGCTACTGTCCACTTTATCTTCATCTGAATTTAATTATTCTGGCTTTATCATTTGACTTTTGTGTATTATTAAATCTCATTTTTAAATTATTGTAGCAGAAAATGTATTCTTTCTTTGTTTGATGTTTCAATTGAGTTTTTTTTTTATTACTTTTCTTATTTTCAGAATGTTATTAACTCTGACTCTCAATGCTTCTTTGGGGCTTTGCCAACAGTTTCCAAGTTACACTCTGAGATTAAAGTAGTAATACTTAATAATAAGGTACTTGTTTTATCAGAAAATGAATTCTGTCCTCATTTATCTTTGCGGTCTGTGGTTACACATGTTTTACCATCTTTTCTAACATCGTCATTTTAGACGACCACACAGCAATATACTGATATACACAATACATGAAACATACACCGAGCACATGCGTGTGTCCTGGGGTAAATCACATGCATTATCAGTGGCAGCAGAGAGCTTAAGAAGCAGTGTGTCAGACAGTGGCTAGATAGTAACCTAACCCTGGATTAGTATTCCAATATCCTTGTAACGGTGGTAAATACCTACGAAATTAATTTGGCTGCTATTGGTTTTACGGTGCTTCCCTGTGGGGAAAGTGGGGACCATTAGCTCTAATGAAAATGACAGAAGTAGCCCGGCTTTCTAGGAACTTGAATATTTCCCTGAAGACTCTTTTTACTTGTGTGGTGATGTGGCTGGGTTGTGTAGTTGCTCTTTACCTGCTGCTGCATCGACGCGGCTGAACTTATTCTGCAGGTTTGTAGGCATTAACGAGTCACTCCTCACCACATCTGCACATTGTAGCTTTAATACGTACGTATCATATCAACATTTTCTAAAGTGACGGAGTTCAGATCACGTGCATGAGCTGAGTTTCTCATAACCAAAGCGAAATGGTGGCCAAGCAGCAGACGGCAGGAGACCAAAACCAAGTATTTTTTAAGGAGAGTTTGGGACATTTCTAGCCGTGGTTCTGGTGACAAAATGTTTTATTTTTTAACGAGAGTTCGAGACATTTCTAGCTGTGGTTCTGGCCACAAAAATGGGTGTTTTTTAATGAGAGTTTGGGACATTTCTAGCTGTGGTTCTGGCCACAAAAATGGGTGTTTTTTAATGAGAGTTCGAGACATTTCTAGCAGTGGTTCTGGCCACAAAACAGTATTTTTTTAACGAGAGTTCGGAACATTTCTAACCATGGTTCTGGCGACAAAAATGGGTGTTTTTTAACAAGAGTTTGGGACATTTCTAGCTGTAGTTCTGGCGACAAAAATCTGTGTTTTTTAACGAGAGTTCGGAACATTTCTAACCGTGGTTCTGGGAAAAAAAGGTATTTTTTAATGAGAGTTTGGGACATTTCTATCGGTGGTTTTGGCGACAAAAACTGGTGTTTTTTAATGAGAGTTTGGGACATTTCTAGCTGTGGTTCTGGCCACAAAACAGTATTTTTTAACGAGAGTTTGGGCCATTTATAGCTGTGGTTCTGGCCACAAAACAGTATTTTTTAAGGAGAGTTCGGAAAACATTTCTAACCGTGGTTCTGGTGATAAAAACATGTATTTTTTTAATGAGAGTTTGGGACATTTCTCGCAGTGGTTCTGGCAACAAAAACATGTATTTTTAAGCCAAAATGGTTGCTTTTCCGAACCCTAACCAAGTGTTTTTTTTGCCTAAACCTACCACATGTTAACTACAGTCTCAAAATTCCTATGAAACGGATAAAAGTAACACATCCGTGGTTTGCAGAAACATACAATGCCAACATTTATTCTGGCGATTGGGTTGAGCTTTGGTGTCCATTGTAACATAACTCCCCCTTAAATGTTTTCTCTGGGTGAATGAATATGCAGGCCGACACACACTTCTTCTTGCTATCCACACGTCTATGAGGCATGACGGTGCTCCAGATTGCATGTTTCCTGCCGTTGCCGGGTTTCCAAGCGGCTTCCAGCTCGGCTGAATCCGAGCTGAATTACATGCACGCGGCAGCGGGCGCGGGCCTTGTAATTTCAGCGAGGAGGTGTCATGTTTAGTTACGCTCTCCGTAATGGAGAGCTCCTCTTTTCATTACCCTCACTTTTAAATGGGCCACACCATAGCAACATGTGGCAGTGATCAATTTGAATGTCATTAACACGGGCGGCTTTAAGGTCCAGGCTTCATTCTCTCCACTCCCTAAACCGCAGTAATTGAATCAAGGCGTTCGAGAGCTCCTGGTCAAGCAAACAAAAGGATTATTAACATCGCAGATGACATTGTATTTACAGGAGAGGCTGAGGGAAGTGTGCCATTTACAAAGCAATTTGCCGCTGTGATGATGCAAGAATAAATAAATGGGAATTTGTTGTTGATTTGTGCACGGGAACGGGGAGTGTGATGCGAGGGATATGGTAGCCGGGGGAGGCATACACATCCTTAGGCGAGCTCTGAATGACTGGGGACACTATTATAATATGCTGTTTGATGCCGAGAGTACATCACACTCATATTCAACATTCAAAACACAACTTGTCCTCCTCTAACCTTTAAGAAGATTAGAACTATGTGGGCAATAATAGCTTTTCAGTCGCATGCGTGAGAATGTTTTTTGTGTGCAATCATCTTTGGCTTCGTGGAAGTGTTTTTATTTTTCCCTCCGTGTGTGCGTGTTGATTTAGGCTCCTGTAGTAGTGTTACGGATGGCAGCTTTAGTCTATTTTCTGTGAGAATAAAAATCCGAGCCCATCTGCAATTTGTCTTGATTAAGCAGGGTCTCCATCTGCGAGCACCGATCTCTTGTTGGTGTCTTTTTACCATTTGCAATATATTTCATTCCAGCAGCCCCCCCCCCCCCCCCCCCCCCACACCGC
>JAOVVB010086289.1:0-13486 GCA_028570985.1 Heterobranchus longifilis
CCCCCCCCCAACAACACACACACACACACACACACACACACACACCCCTGACAATGTGAATCATGTAAATGATTAAGTTATATGATTTAGCTGGATAACTGATATTATTCTCTATCTTATTTAAAATTTTCTTTTTATTTAAATTTGATTATTTTTAATATTTTATGAAATTTTTCTTTCTTTCTTTTTTTTTTTTTGCTGTCCTTGTTTTAAACTTCTGCTTCTTTTAAGCCTGTCGCTACAACAGGGAACTGCCGGACACAGGTTTGTATTTTCCTCAGAACGCATTTTTTCCCATGCAAAACAAACTCAACAGGCTTAAGTGGATGGACGATTCAAACGGCTGTGATTTCAGCATTTTTTTATATATTTTTTTTCAACGGAATCCTTGTTGCCATCCTTGACAAGTTGAGACAGTGTAAGAGGAATAAAAGACCTTGCAGTGAGTGTTTTAATAGACTCAGCTGATCTGTTGTAGAAATTCTTGCTTTGTATTTGAGGAATTCGGAAGTGGCGTGACTCCAGACGTGTTTTTTGTAACATCGATACGTCATCATAGAAATATGTTTTGCACAGAGAGAGTAGCATTCATGTGTTATGACAATAACGAGATGATGCTTCGAGCAGTATCTATATAAATTAATAAAGTTTTGTCTGTACATTGGTCAGAACTCGCTCTTTCAATTATATCTTTATGATTCGCACATTAGAGGACACGAAACCAGTCTCAGAAAAAACTCTGTCTGTTTGTCTGTCTGAATGTATGTACTGTATGTCTGTCTGGCAGACAGACTTTGTCACAGCATCATGCAAAACTGGCTAGACAGAATCTAATCAAACTTCACCAGTCCTTTGGTATTTGCCTGAAGTTAAACCTAGGCCAACCAGCAAAATTTTGAAGCTAAAAAAGCTACATTTAATATTTTTACTGGGATTAGTTCATATTTTCACCGCTGAAATAACAGTGCTGAAGTGGTATAAGTGAATTTTAACACAATAGAGGCGTTTTAAGACAAAACTTACTCTTTATCCGATCAACTTCTTTGATTTCTCAAGGCGTAAGATACTTAACCTTACAAAATTTTATTTCATTGTATTAACAAGTTGGACAGGGAGTTCTGCCAACATGTACGTGGGCTTCAACCTGAAATAATAATCACTGATAAACTTTTAATCATTTCTACAAACTCTTTACCGCTCGGGTACTTGTGCTAGTTTGTTTATATACAAGTTATGCATGAAGATATTTTGTAAGTATTGGAATGTAGATTTTTATGAACTTAAAGTATGCAAAAGAAGTTTAAATCTTTAAAGAAGCAGTATGTCATTTATGCCCTCTGCTGTCTGTGAAAGGAATTGCAATATTGGAAATTGCTGTTATGTTCATTATTATAGGTTTGGAAGTTAAACAAAAAGAGACTCCACCTTTTAAAGAGCATGTGAGCATTTTTAAAAGGTTCTGTAAAAAGAGCAAAAATAATCAGCGTAATCCTTTGTGGTTAACATTGTGCCCTATGGCTGTTGTATGCTGTCTTACGGTGACTCCTGTATCGCAATGTGTTGCTGGCTTCTCTGACCTTCATGTGCATGTTCCACTTTAACTGCTTCATGTGTACCGAGGGCTGTCTGTACAAGCTTTCAGTCGTCTCCCACTTTAAAATGTGTGTGTGCGTGTGTGTGTATGTGTGTGTGTGTGTGTGTGTAGAGGAATGCAGACGCTCCGCTTGCATGATTACAGCTGTCTATGTGCTGAATGCTTGTAATAGCAGAACACACACACACACACACACACACACACACACACACACACATACATTGAATGTGTCACTATCTTACAGTCACAGCATATTCATTTTATTTCTTGCTTTCTCTCTGTCTTTCTCTCTCTCCCTCCCATGCACACACACACACACACACACACACACATGTTCACATGTCACATGTCTGAGTAACACTCAGCTACAGGCCTGTTCACACCGGAAAACAGCATAGCTAAATCTCACCAAAGTGAGAACTATTCAGGAACTGTTTAATTATACAGACCTCTGTATGTAATGTCTTTCTACGGTGGCATGTCAACGAAAGCAAAAACACAAAAGCGAATTAGAAACTCGAATGAAACCTGCATGTCTAGTGTGTTTTGCACTAACAGGTTAACATGTCACTCTTCTTGTAAGGAAATGAGAAGGTATACTACGGTCTATATTATAGACCTTGTCATAAGCACTTTCTATGAAGAAAAAAAGTTCCACTTTTTTATGAAAAAACTCAGGCTGTGCAATAAATGGTTTCACCGTAGTTCCAAAACAAACTGTGGGTGAGTTCACAGCACTGCTACTTACTTATGAGCTTCAGAATTATTGGCACTCTTTATGATAAAATAACTGGATATACACTATATGGACAAAAGTATTTGGACAAATCTGTTAATTATTGAATTTAGGTGTTTCAATCAGGCCCCTTATCCCCAGTGAAGAACAGTCTTAATGCTTTAGCATACAGTCACATCTTGGACAATGCTACACTTCCAAGTTCGAACTTTCCTATTCTATTCCAACATGTGCACAAAGCAAGGACTATAAAAGACATGGTTTGATGAGTTCATTGTGAAAGAACTTGACTGGCCCAAAAAACAGAGCCCTGACCTCAACCCCATCGAGCCAGGAGATTGCCGAGCCAGGCCTTCTCGTCCAACATCAGTGCCTGACCACATCCAGTAAATGCTCTACACAATGAATGGGCACAAATTCCCCTTCAAAATCTTGTGGACACCAAGATGAGTGGAAGCTGTTATAGCTGTAAAAGGGAGATTTGAGGTATTTGCATACAATGTCATTGCAGGTTTGGTCAAATCCTTTTGTGTAATTTTCATTCATATTGTATACTTGCTATCCAATTATCCAGTCAGCCGATCACATAACATCGGCTCAATCGATTCAGTCATGACAAGAACAAGATTTTCTCACACAACAGAACTTCTGTTTCTTATTGAGGGACATCAAAGGAAAACGTTTAAATTGGTTAAAAACCGACAGGAAGGCTACTGTAATCCACACAAGCATTCGTTACAACCGTGGTGAGGTGAAAAAGCATCTCCGAACGCGCAACAAAAGGAACCACTGAGCTGAGTGTCACTAAGGCTACAGTGGACACAAACTCTTTTCAGTTGATTGACTGGTTGGATAATTGAATTAATGAGCAGGGTTTTTCAATAGTAGGAAATTAAACTGCTCCCTAAGGAAGTAGGAATTAATGATGAAGGCAAAGATCAGTTTAACAGTTCCATAATGATTTGGTTCTTTGGTTTGTCATGCTTACCACTGACCTGCGAATACCTACTTTCATTACAAGCTGGTGTTTGGCAGCGTAGCTGAAAGGTTTTGGTCGGGGTAGCTTAGTGGTTAAGGCCAATCCCACCAAGCTGCCACTGTTAACCCTTAACCCTCAACTGCTCAGATATATATTGAGATAAAAAGGTAAGTTCAGGATAAAGGGGTTTGCCAAATGCTGTAAATGTATTGGCTAAGCTCTTTCTGAAGTAATGAGTAATTGGACTTACAAATTGAATCATGTTTTGAGAGAAATATCATACTTTTTGGGCAGGATTTCAATTTCCTATTCAAATTTTATATACTTATTTGTAATTACATGATCTTTCTACAAGTTCTATCTGAACTTGCTAACATTGGAGGATGGAGATCAATGCCGCTATTCTTTCGCCAACAAATTCCTTATAGGGTGCTAATAATTTTAAAACAGTAGTTCTCCAGAGAAAAAGCAATACTTAAGAAATATCTCAGATAGAATCATATAGCATTCCAGTACAGTCTAAATATTGCTTATTCTGCATGTTATTGATTTTGTATACAGTAGCTGTGTTTATAATGGGTGCCAATAATTTTGCAAAAGACTCTTTTTGTTTGTCATTATCGATTGGTGTTAACAGGCCTTTATACACTCACAGCCCTCCTGACATGCACACTTACTTTCATTGCTTATACGCACACACGCTCATTACTTACACGTGTCTCCTGTGCCCTCCTGTAGCATGTTCGTGTTTGGCGGGATGTCATCGAGAATTCATTACGAACGCCTGCGGGCAGAGGGCGCGGGCACCAACGATCGAGCTCTGCCCTTTCTCAACCAGGACTACGAGGCACTGAAACAGGAGTGTTTGGAAAGTGGACAGCTCTTCGAGGACCCATGTTTCCCGGCACGGGCGCCGTCACTGGGATTCAAGGAACTTGCGCCAAACTCGTCTAAAACACGTGGAGTGGTGTGGAAGCGGCCCACAGTGAGTCACGTTATTTACACACCAGCTAGTTATGTCAGAACACTTAACGTGAATAACCATTACTAATGTGGGGGGGTATAATTATATATAAAATGTCTTTGTACTCCGGGCAGCTCGGTGGTATAGCGGTTAGCACCTTCAGGGTCGGGTTCGATTCCCGCCTCGGGGTCTGTGTGCATGGAGTTTGCATGTTTTCCCCGTGTTTGGTGGGTTTCCTCCGGGTACTCCAGGTTTCTCCCACAGTACAAAGATATGCAGCTTTAGCTAATTGGTGTTCCCAAATTGCCAGTAGTGTGGGCTCATCCAGGGTGTACCCCGTCTCATACCCTAAGTCTCCTAGGACAGGCTCCAGACCCCCATGACCCACTATACAAGATAAAATGCTATAGATGCTGAGTGAGTGTTTGTAGCCCATCAAGCATCGGGGGAACTTTATGCAAAACTTTATTTAATTACCAAGAAGTGTGACTACTTCTATAAAAGCAGGACTTTCAGCAGTTTCTTAGCTCGGAGCATTTGGGTGTGGGTGTGTGTGTGTGTCAACATCATGGCAAGAAGAATGGATATCAGGCATGGATTCAGAGGAGCAAATGTTTACCTGTTAATCAGTCTAGGCAGGGTCATAAGGCCATCTCCATGGCCTCCACAATTTAAAAGTCGTCCCTATGCACTAAGATGAATATCGTACAAATGGAGAGCCATTAAGGCAGTTGCCAAACTGCTCATGAGTGGGAAGTACAGACCATTTATTGCCTAGAGATCAAGATCCATTGAAACCTAAGAGCAACATCATGTAACCTACAGGCTTCTGTATTGATATTTACGTTCATGACGGCACAATCAGAAAAAGACAAGGCTAGGGAAAGAGTACGGCAGCATGACTTATGCAAAACTGAACAAACCTGAAATCCTTTCGACTGATGAGAACAAGATGGAGATGTTTGGGTAGCAAAAGCCAAACTCCGCGTGTTACCATAAATCTTAAGTGTAATAGTGGAGGGTGGTGATTTGGGGTTGTTTTGCAGCCACAGGGCCTCTCAAGTGAGAAACTTGCAATTACTGAGACAATGATGAACTCAACCTGAATGTTCTTGAGAGGAATGCCTAAGCTTAAGCTCAGCTGAAATTGCGTCATGCACCAAGACAGTGATCGATATCCAGTCCGACCTCATCAAGATTCAACATAAAACGTTTCTTTGTTGCTGAAGCTGGTTTTACATGTTACTGAATTATAGGGTTTGCTTATACTTCACAGCTGCTTTCAGAATGTGGCTTTACTTTTGGGGAAAACATGACTATATTTTGAGACTTTTTTTTTTTTTTTGGTGGTGGTGTTGCCGGCCCCAGGTTAAAAAAAGTAAAACATTTGAATGGTGCAAACTTTTTAAAGAAGGGCGTACGTCCATGAATGACCGTCCTGACCCGAGGTGGCTCTGAGCCGCTGCAGTTGTTCCCGTGAACATTCTGTGAGTGGAACTCCTGATCCAAGAATATACGATGGATAACTTATCGCCAACTTGAAGAAGAGACGCATTTGTATGTGGGAACTGTACACACAATTGTTCACCAAAACCACTTGCATGTTACAGGAACTCGGCTAGGAGTTATTGCCACGTCCCCCATACAGTCCTGACCTCGCTCCAAGCCATTCGCACATGTTTGGGCCATTTAAGGAGTTCCTGGGAGGCCAGCGTTTCAGAGGTGAAGCAGGCTGTTAAGGCTACTACAACCAGTCAGGGAGGGCCGAAACACATGACCCATCTTTTCGAACTGCTCACTTATGCGCCGTAGGGGGTGGTGTAACACACTCGGAGGACAGCGCTAGCCGCTTCTTCACAGATGCCCATGATTGACTGTAGAGCCATGATTAATGTGAGAGTGCCAAGTGCCTCCTATCCCACCCCGGTAAGAGGGCTCGGCCAATCAGCTCTCTCTAGGCCCCCAGCTGTGAGAGACTACAGCATCACACTGGAATCGAACTAGCGATCTCTGGATGATGGGACAAGCCTTTTCCCTTGATGGTATCCAATCACTAGTGATGCACTGGGATAAGTGCATTAGTGTATATATACAGAAATAAAAGGTGGTTTTACCTCCCATGAATGCTGTCTTATTCTGCACATTCAGAAGTCTTGAAGAAGACTTGAAGGCCCCTTAAATGATTTTAGCTCGAATCTAAGAGTCAATGCTGTTAGTAAGCTGGTTAGTGTTTTCAGTATGTTAAACCTGGCGGTGGTTTGGGCTCTGTGACGTGTTTTAGGTTTTATTTGAGTAGCCACATAGTTAAATAGATGGATGCATATAAATGGCTGCTTTGAGCATAACTGGGTACAGTACTATGTGTGTGCGTTTGCATGTGTGTATCACACGCTTGTGTCAGACTTGTCTAGAGCACCGAGAGTGCAAAAGGCCCATGGTAGGGTTTTTCTCTTGTGGTCAGTGTGCTGACATGCACAGCTCATTAAAGACTCTTCTGCACTAGCA
The DNA here is from genome assembly GCA_028570985.1 of Heterobranchus longifilis. NCBI lineage: Eukaryota > Metazoa > Chordata > Actinopteri > Siluriformes > Clariidae > Heterobranchus > Heterobranchus longifilis. The sequence continues at coordinate 6,779 of JAOVVB010086289.1, forward strand.
TTTTTCACATGCTCACAACTACACGAGGTCTGTCTCGTCAGTCCGTTCATTCCGAGAAGGTCTAGTCTAAAGTGGGTGTTTATTGATCATGTATAAGGAGTGATCCAAGAATGTCTTTTAAACCAAATATAGGATACACAGAAACCGAAGATTGTGTAGTGGTTATACTTTCACTGGACGCTTCAGTAGACACGCTAACCACATGACTTATACCGTACATGTATTTTGTGGTGCAAGGGTCAATATGTGTAGCTACAAGGTGAGGTGTGTCTGAGTAACACCTATGCATATAATTTCTTTGTCCTAAGAAGCTCTTGGGTGACTTTTGCTGCATTATCCATCTGTACTGTAAATGTGAAGTACTGACCTATCAGGTTTGACTGGATCTGAGCACACAGTTGAGCTCTGTCCACTTTATAGTTCATCCTGCTTCTTCTATAAGCAGTTACTTTGTCAATTACCACCAATGAACCAGATCAGTTGGCAACCATGCATGCCCATGCCATTACACCGCCACCACAGATGATGTGGTACACTTTGGATCCTGAACCCTTCCTGTCCTTATTCATACCCCTCTTTTCCCATTATTGTGGTACAAGTTCAGCATCTGTCCAAAGAATCTTGTTCCAGGAGTTAGCCGGGTTGTTTTTAATGTTTTCTAGAAAAGTCTGATCTTGCATTTCTGTTCTTCTTCAGAGTTGATTGAATACACCCATCAAGGCATCCCTTGTTAAGACTTTGTTACATATACATTACTGCACAGTGAAATCCTTTCTCCGCATATTCCATCAAAGCCGTGGTCAGAGTGCAGGGTCAGCCATGATACAGCACCCCTGGAGCAGACAGGGTTGAGGGCCCTGCTCAAGGTCCCAACAATAGCAACGTGGTGACGCTGGGCCTCGAACCGCCGACCTTCCACTTAATAACTCGGTGACTTCACCCTCTAAGCCACCAACTGACTCACAAAACCAACTGCCGTGACCCGGATTCAAAACTGATTGCAGACCATGACAGCGATACGCTTCCAACTTTTTCCTTAGGCTGGATGTTGGGGGGGGTTTTCATCTCCCAAGGAAAAAATCATCAACTTTAGTCATCTTTCTTGGTATTTTAGGCTTTGTTTGGTGTTGAGCTCAGGAGATCGTTCCTTTTTTTTAAGAATGTAGCAAATTGTTGGTTTGGCCACTTTTTGGTGATGGAAAAACTCCCTGAGATGACATTGGAAGAAACCTAAGGGGAACCAGACTCAACAGGGAACCCATCCTCACTTGGGTGATAACGGATAGCAGGGATTGATCTGCATCATACTGAGGCTGGAGATTCAATACAGATGATGTGTTTAAGTTAATATGGAGTCCAGTTTTGGTTTTGGAGGCTCAGGTACAAAACTGTAGGAAATTCCAGTCCTGACCTATTGAGCAACAGCAGTTTGTCCGAGTACTGATACTCAGAGTCTTCACTTTAATGACGTCTTGATCGCTTCATTTCAAATCTATTGTGTTGTTGTAATGAGGCAGATTTACGAAACCTACTGTGTATTCCTGCTCATATACAGCGGGGTAAAGATGTGCTGTATGGAGTTATTTAGTTAATGAGAAGGTAGGGAAAGTTTTCATGAAACCATACCAGACACAGTTTAGCGAATAGGAACAAACAAAAAAAAGAAAAAGAAATGTCGGTGAGTCATGTAGGAGACTCCTAGTGAGCCGAGCCTATGATATGAGTCACTGAATATTCCCATCGCTGTTTAACACTCTTTTTTTCGGAATCTTATCAGTATTCCTAAATCTTGATTGTCTGCCTTAGCAAATGCCTCCAAAGTCTTTTTTTTTTTTTTTGTCTTCTGGCGAGCCTTTAGGTTCTAATCTTTGCCTCCTTTTAGCCACGCCCCCTCACATTCCTCCTGTACAATACTGTTTTAACCTTTAACTCAATCATGAATAAGACATGATGAAGAAGGTCATGTTCATTGTTGAAACTCCATTTGTTTTATGGAGTAATGCTAGAGTTTAGGACACACCCCCTTTTTTTTTACGCTTTTTTACGCTGGATTGTACTAAGTGACACAACTTTGCAGGTTTAAGATTATATGGAGGAAATACTTGTTCCTAAGCACGGGTGTGTTTCCTACCATTCTCCTCCAGTGTAGATGATGCACTTTCGTGACTCACAAGAGGAAGTGAACGAGGAAAGATTACTGAGCGGTGGCGGTTTCTGCCTGTGTTCGAGTCTCACACGCACACACACACATGCACACATGCATTATTGAAATACAAATGTACATATGAAAATGAGGTGTGTGTGTGTGTGTGTGTGTGTGTGTGTGTGTGCATGTGGATTTGGTGTATATGCCTCTAAGCCCGTGTTTGGAGATACACATTATCTCTGCATGTTTAATAAGCACAGCTTCAGGCTGCACTTAGAAGCTCGACATGATGAATAAATGATGTGTTTGTTATATTAGCTGTTTTTTTTTTATTTATTTATTTTTTTAAGCTGGTACTGTATAATCCTGTCACACTGTAGCTATTTATCCGCGAATGGCGTCTACAATGCAGTCATTTCTAACAGCATGTAGAAAAACCTTATTCAATAGAGCTGTGCAGTTGAATCGAACTTTTGTCAATCAATTTGGTTAATTGAATTTATGCGTCAGTTTGCGTTTTAGCATTGAATCATACTTTGAAAATTATTTGTGTAAACTTGCAACCATCAAATGGTCTGAAATTTGCGAATTCATTGAAAACATGCCAAACTTCAAATTAAACTGAATCACAAGTGTCTAATTTACAAAAGAAAAACCATGTAATTATTGATACGGTGATTTTTTTTTTTTTCCTATATTAAGACGTTTCTGTAACATTTACTCTGGTGTCAGCGGTTTTAGATAACGTTTAAGATGGAGGACTTTGACTCTTTGTCCTTTTTCTTGGCAACCTTTTTTTTTTTTTTTTTTACTTATTAACTTATTAACGATCAAGAAAAACTGAGACTGGGTTAATATTATCTGCTACAACAGCGTGTATTACACAACATGTAACTAAAAATAGGTCAAAAGGATGAAATGTTCTTTGTGAGCAAATAAAAAAAAAGTGTTGTAATGCTGATAAATTCATTGTAGTTAAAGATTAATTAATCACTTCATGATGTAATGATAACTTCGGTAAACAGTCAGCATCTCATGTTCTGCCGCATCGCATCTCACTTATTAACTGTTGTTTGCATATGATTTTAGTTTGTGTAATATGTAAGCCGATTACATATCAGTGCTGTAAGGTCTGCTGGTGTTTTCAGCTTTTCGACCTGTCTGTTATCGATCTTCCTTGTCAGCTGGTTTCCTGATTAAATTAGCTGAAAGGGTTACGTCATCCGGACTCTGGTAGTGCTGCTTAATGAGGAATCGGCTCTGGGCGCCGGGTGTCCTGGTGTTCCGTCATGTCCTCCATGCAAAAAACAAAAAACAAAAAAATGGAGCAGAGATTGCAGATCAAACTTTAATCTTGTTAATAAATGAATGCGTGCGATGTGTTGAATTGAAGATGTCTATAAACCACTCGAAGACGTTTGGATTCCACCGAGTGCACAGAACTGATAAACCCTAAAGCCGAGCGTCTCTGAGTTTCTCTTCTGATTCTGTTCCAGGAGCTGACGTCCGACCCGCAGTTCATCGTCGGAGGAGCCACCAGGACCGATATCTGCCAAGGAGCTCTGGGTGCGTGTGTTTTTTTGTTTGTTTTTTTTTCGAAATGATTCTCTGATCATGCTTTAAGACAATACCAGGCTTCTTCAGGCAGGTTTTATTCATCAGCCAGTGAGCGAAACAAGTTCTTAGCCGCAGACGTGTTGGGTGTGGTTACGCTGTAAATCCCATAATACGGGATAGGTGTGTATGTCCTCACAGGTTCTTTGGAAATCAAATCCAGAGCAGGCTTTTTATTCCGGATGCTCAACTTTTTTTTTTTCTTCCTGTAAAATAGAACCAGGACTGTTTGGTCTTATTTTAATCCCAGGTACAAATTGCAATATTCTGACCGTTCACAAACAGCTTACATCATCAAAGGGAAATGCTGCTATTGCACACACACACACCATGGACCTGTTCTAACTAACATCTGGTTCTAAACAATGAGTCCAGAATGTAGGTGCTAGAAAAAGCAGTTCCTCGAATAACCGCTCACCAAAAGTGAGTCAATTCCCAAAGATAAAGAAATAAAAATTGTAGCCTGAAAAAAGAAATAGAAAGATTTCCCGTTCATGACACTCTTCAGGGGGGCGTGCACGTCTTTAGGTATAATAATATTATGTATTAGTAGGGGCGAGGTTGTTTTGTGTGACAGCGTGTTGGTTATAGAGGGTAGAGTCCAATCGAATGCATTTTAGCTAGCTAGCTTGTGATAACTGAGATATACAGTACATAGGCATGTTATAGGCATATCAGAGCTGCCAGGCGCTATTCATTCCCCCCGTTCCCCCAGCACTATCCGCTCCTTCCACTTGCGTGAGCTCACAGACGCCTGCGATTGGCTGTAGAGCCGTGATTGATTTGAGAGAGCTCAGCCAATCAGCTCTCTCTAAGCCCTCAAGGCTACAGCATCACCGGAGAGTCGAACCCATGATCTCTGGCCACTTGGGAGCTGTCCAGTTCTACTGTTCTAAAAGAATAATAATAATAATAATAAGAAGAAGAAGAAGAAGAAGAAGAAGCTTCTTAAAGTTATTTAAACAATCGAAAATACTAATAGGACAAAATTGGTAGAAAATATGTTAAATTAGCTTTAAACTTGCAATATTTTTGTCCAGAAGTGAAAGTTTTATCTTGATTTAAGATCTGATCTGTAGCACAAAGTCCCGCCCACTTGTTTCCTATTGGATGGATGAGGTAGGCTAAAACATCATCATCACAGGCTAACCTTCTCCACTGATCACATTTTACATTTACATTATGCAGATCTCCTTATCCAGAGCAACTTATATTTTTATCTCATTATATATCCGAGCAAGTGAGGGTTAAGGGCCTTGCTCAAGGGCCCAACTGGGACAATCATGGGGTTTGAACCTGGGACCTTCTGAACAGTAGTCCAATGCCTTAACTACTGAGCTACCCCGACCAAAACAAGAAGTCAAGCTAACTCAACTCGGATCTTTCTTCAGCTATAATGCGGTGCATCAACTGACAACCCATTCAAGTGAAAAAACAAACAGCGAGGAGAAAAGAACACACAATAGGCCTTAAAATACCTTGATTGCATAAGTGAACACACCCCTTGCAAGTACACTTGGATTTCGCGGCCTCAGTGTTGAACAAGGACAGACAGACAATAGCAGCATGTGAAACAGCTTAGCGGTGTAAAGGATCATAAAACTACCAGGCTGTGTTTTTTTTTTTGTTCACTATTGTTGAAAGGAAGAAGGTATTGTCCTGGGAAAGAAACCGCCACTCAGAGTTTGGTTTGGCAGGCTGTGCAAAGTTGAGCGAGCAGTGTTGCCAGATTGAGCGGTTTTTCAGTAACGTGTCTTGGGCTGGTAATCAGAATGAGGCTAATTTTCAATATTTTGGAACAATGTATGTTGAGCAACCTGATGAGTTCTAGAAGTGATGTTAGTATATAGGTGGCACAGTGGCATAGTGGTTAGAACTGTGGCCTCGCCCCTCCAGGTTCGATTCCCGCCGCAGGTCTGTGTGCATGGAGTTTGCATGTTCATGTGCTTGGTGGGTTTCCTTCGGGAACTCCGGTTTCCTCCCACTGTCCAAAGGCATGCAGATTAGGTTAAATGGTGTTCCCAAAGTGCCCGTAGTGTGTCAATGAGTGTGCCCTACTATAGATTGGCACTCCGTCCATGGTGTACTCTGTCTCATGCCCTAAGGCTCCTGGGATAGGCTCCAGTCCCCCTGTATACAGGATAAAGCGATGTAGACGATGAGACGATGCTTAACACATGCAATGGTATGAAGTATCTATGTGGCTGATCCCTGGTGACATTTGGGCAGACATCGTTTCCTCCGGTCCAGCTCTGGTGAATTTGCATCACCCACGAGTACCAACGTGTTCATTTGTAGCTGATTTGCACTTTAGTTTAGTAAAACCTGTGCCTTCAGATTGGTGATTGTGTGTGGGTGGGTGAACATAATACCCAGAGCAGGCCTTGTTTACATTGTGTTGATGGCAGGAAGCTGATCGCTATGGCTGTAAAGCTTTCCATTCATCATCGCTTTGGTGTAGTTTAGTCATTCATTTGCTCTGCGTGTCTCCGTCGTAGTCTGTCTAAATATGGCTCTTTCATCTTATTTCTTTATCCGTTTTACTTCTCTTGTCCAATCCCCGTCCCAGTTAGTGGCCTTGCATTCTCACAGGAACATTTGTGTGTCCTGGCAAGGAAGTAGGGTGGTGGTGGTGGTGGTGGTGGGGGGGGGGGGGGCAGCTGGCAGATCACGGGCCAGCAAAATATTTCAGCGACCCTGAAAGAGCACATGGAAAAATACTGTAGCTGAAGAGATCCATTTTCTTTAAACCTCATGCAGCCTTTAGCAGATCATGTGCATTAATTTCACTTATCTAGTCCATCTACAGTATCTACAGTACACTCATTGAAAGAGGGAAGAGTTTTCACATTCCTTCATAGGAATAGTTTTTTTATTTTATTTTGTTTAAACTTCAGACATGCTAACGTGAAGGGACCAGCAAAACATCATCATATTGCTGGAAATTT
>JAOVVB010086299.1:0-13486 GCA_028570985.1 Heterobranchus longifilis
CCACCCCCCACCCCCCCCCCACCTCTGCTATTTTTCTTCCCTCCTATTTTCAGGATCCCATCGTGTAGGAAGTGTGCTTACTGTGTACACAGTCGCAGGTGGAACAGACAAAACAGAGCAGTCATCACAGACATTCTACTTCTGCACGATTCTCTCCCACGTTTTTAGCCGTGGAGCCTAAATAACCTACACAAGAACTGCATTTTGTGCATTTATTTCAAGTTCAAAGTGCTGTACGGAGATGCAAATTTAGTTAGAACAATGCAATTTAAAAGGGCAAAAATTAAAGAGAGAAATCGATATTGAAAAGCAGAATAAAGGAGTAAAAGAATAAAAAAGATTTTAAATAATAATAATGATAATAAGGCCTTGGGTTTTAAAAACATTTAAAAAGAATAAACAATAGGGAATGAACAATAAGGTTTTCAGTAACAACCTGTATAGCAATCTATCTGTATAATGTAGGGCCATCAATGAATATTCTAAATTCTAATATATATTCGAATTGTAAAAAAAAACAAAAAAAAACAGGCTTTCGAATATGAAAATGAATATTGTACATCGTGGCTGTCTGCCTCATGTGTTGGCCTGGCCCGCCGCTCATGTTTGTTTTGTATTAATTCAATTTGGTTTACAGTCTAATAAAATGGCTCAATGGCAGATGCACAAGTTGATTTTTTTTGTCTATCTGTATCCAGACTCTTCTGTTATGTCCAGTATTTTGGTCCACACAACAACATCCTAATCTGTGTTTCTCTGTGTGCAGGCACCAGGGTTTGGCTTCGGGATAGCCATATCAGGAGGTCGGGATAACCCTCATTTTCAGAGTGGCGAGACCTCCATTGTCATCTCGGATGTGCTGAAAGGAGGCCCAGCAGAAGGCCTACTGCAGTAAGATTTTGGTCTATTACTGGCAGCCCGGTCAGATTGCTAGTTATTAAGTATTAAATTACCCTTCCTGCTACAGAAAGACTCCAGCATGTCGCATATCTCTGTGTCCCCCCTCTCTAGGGAAAATGACAGAGTCGTTATGGTCAATGCTGTCTCCATGGACAATGTGGAGCACGCATACGCAGTCCAGCAGCTTCGTAAAAGTGGGAAAATTGCCAAAATTGTGAGTGTCAATATCCCATTAGGAATCCCTTTAGAAAACTTATTTTGTGGTCAGTTGTTGAAAGTAAAGTCAGTAACTACAATGTGTTGTCATTAACATGTACGACATTTAAACATTTCTTATGTATTTCACTGTTGGCTAGCAGGAGAAATGTACATGATCATCATCTTACTGTAACTGATCTCATATCTTATTTCTTTTGGCCAGACAATCAGACGGAAGAGGAAGGTGCATGTCCCCATGGGCCGCCTGGGGGAGAGGGAAACTATGTCAGAGCACGACGAGGAGGAGGACAGCTATGATGAAGAGATATACGAGACGCGGAGCGGGCGCAGCGGGGCTTACAGCGGCGTGGGCGGGGCCATGGGCAGGCGCAGTGGCCGGAGCAGCGGGCGAAGGGACAGGGAACGTGAACGCAGCGGCTCGCGGGAGAGGAGTCTCTCCCCACGCTCAGACCGCCGCTCACACAACCTGCCCCCGCGTCCTGCAAAGGTCACGCTTGTCAAATCCCGTAAAAATGAAGGTGAGGCTCACAAAGTCGGGGATGAAAAAATATGGTTTCCACGGGTCCTTAAAGTTGCTAAAAAGTCACCTAAAAGGTCATTGAAAGTGATTAAATTTCTGTATTTTGTGCAAGAATAAAAAAGTTCTTTTGATATTTTTTTTTTTTTTTAGGTTACATTCTGCTGTCTTCATGTGTGTCTCCTGCAGCTGCCTGGTCTCCCAAAAAATTACATTCCCATACAACTAAACTGCATTCTCAATTACATTTCTAGAAACATATTTTCTCCTGGATTTCATTTGATTTGATGTAACGTTCATGATCAAGGTCCACAGAAGTCCCTGTGTGGGGAGGAGGCCGGGGTGGATGGATGGGTCACAAAAACACAGACTTTCACCCAGGAGACCCTGGTTCCTGTTCACTGTTGTTATCTAAAAAACATAGTATTATTGTTTGTTACACAACAAACTTACTTATTTTAACCCAAAACATGATATTTTCCTAAACGGAACCAAGTAGTTTTGCATCAATTGACAAAGTTAACGAAATGTTTAAAATTGCGACTGTAATCTGGGAGGAAAAAAACTTTCCCTCGAAGCCTAATTGAGAATGTAGTTTAGTTGTGTGGGAATACAATGTTGTAGGACACAGTTTCCCACAGTTGCATCATTGTTTCATGTGCCAGCATGCTACTGTAGTTTTGATTATTAAAAAAAATCATAGTTTTATAACAGTAATGAACCTTGATCCGTGTCTCAAACTAAGCCGTGTTGGGTCCTTGCATTTGAGTGACGTGGGTCTGGAAAGTCCTTGAAAAGTCCTTGAATTTGATGTTTAAGAAGGTGTGGAAAAAAGGAGGGCACAGAGAAAGTTTTCTGAGGTAATCCAGGAAATCACCTGCCATTTTATTTCCCCAACTATTACCAGACAGCCAGACTTTAAGGAGAGAATAAGACCTCCAAATCAGCATTGGTCAACCGCCAGAGTAAACAAAACTTGCCAGCCACAGCAAAATCCAAGTTTATTCAAGTAAATCTAAGTAAAAGAGCAATTAATCTTCTTTAATCAGTACTGTTAATCCCAGTGGGAGCAGCGGCTTGACAGCGGAGCGCGGTCAGTGCGGTGTGGTCACGTGAACTCTGTGCTAACATGCTCTTTGTTGCTGTCGTTCACTTTGTAAGCAGAATATGGCCTGCGCCTGGCCAGCCACATCTTTGTCAAGGACATTTCCCCGGAGAGCCTGGCAGCCAGGGACGGCAACATCCAGGAAGGAGATGTTGTACTGAAGGTGAGGGAGACAAGAAGACTCTTTTTTTTAACATGGTCTTTATTGATTTTCAGAGAGAAGACACATGCACTCAAAAAACAAACATGACAACATTACCAAAATACATGGATAATTGAGAGAAAAGAAGAAAAAAAACAAGACATTACTTAAATTTGAATAAATACAATAATGTAGTACTCATAGCAGAAAGTATACAGCGGAAAACCAAAGTAATTTAATTTAAAAAAAGGTGAAAAAAGAAGTGAAAGGTTAGTTTTCCTCCTTGTTAATAGCCAGCCATTCCTAACTTAAATATTTCCCCTCTTTTTGTGTATTTTATTACATTTTAAAGTTCCTCGGTCTCTTGTAATGCTTCAATGCTATAATTTGCATTATATTATTATTTTTTGTCCATTTTTTTTGTATTGATTGAGATGGAGAGAAGAATTGATATTGTGCTGGAATTGACAAGTACTCACTGTACTGCTGTCTATGTTTTCTACTATCATATGTTGCGTAACAGCACTTCTGGTTGCAGCTTGATCTGCTCGATGTAACTCTGTTCTTTCACATTTTGGAGAAGTAGCTTTATGTGCGTAACTGCAGCTGTTCTGAATCAATCGTTTCTCACATCGCAGCCTTCTCTCACACATCATGTTACTTTCTTGGAATGCCAGCACTTAAAAAAAAATCAAAGTTTATCAAACGCTTAAAGGAAAGAATTGTCAAAATGATGTGCAAGTTAATACTGTACAGCTTAGAAAGCTTACAAATTGATTTGACAGACATAATCAGTGTTGCACTTAATTTGCATGTGATCGTGTGCTTTTACACGGTTCCTGCGGATCCTTAAAAAGCCTTAAAAGGCATTGAATTCATTAATCTAAAAATAAGGCCTCAGTTGGTATTAAAATGTCTTAAATCAATCTTTCAAAAGTCTTAAAAATGCTAAGACATGGGAGGTGGATTTTATGACTGTTTTTTTTTTAGTAACATATATTTTTTCAAATATTTTTTTCCAAATGCCTCTCGCATTAACGTCACACAGATCAGGATAGCGGAGTCAACAACACTCGTATTTTTATTCTGGCGGGGACGTTTAGAACAGAGGATCCACTGTCTGTTAGCTAGCTGTCACTGTACCCTGGATGATATGGGAAAGTGCAAATTATACAAATATTGTCTGTTTAACCAAGATTCCCTGACATGACTGAAACCAATGCATACGGGGCTCTGTGTATTTTTTATGCAAAAAGTTTTGCAAACTCGGCACAATGGTAAACAAGGCAGTGGAATCCCACATGCAGCATAAGAAAACACAAAAAATCGCCAAGAAATCCTGCCAACAAACACAAGGTATTCCCCAGTTCTCCAAACAACATTCAGATTTTGGTTATTGTAAAATTGCTCTTAAATTTAATTCCGAGTGGCATTACAAAAGTCTTAAAAACTATGACACCTAATTTACCTTAAGCTGTAGGAACGCTGCTTTAAGACAATGCATTTATAGCCTAAACTTCTCATTATATTATATTTTTGACATCATGCCACGGGCCGGCAGTTTGAGACCACTGCATTAAAATGTGAAACAAAGACGTCTTTATTAGATTCCTCTCATTTTGAATTGAAATGATCTTTGTGGTGTCGACTAACGGCTTCTTTCTGTGATTCTCTCAGATCAATGGCACAGTGACAGAGAACCTCTCCTTGATAGATGCCAAGAAGCTGATAGAAAGGTCAAAGGGCAAGCTAAAAATGGTTGTTCAGAGGGACGACAGGGCGACCCTGCTGAACATCCCTGACCTCGATGACAGCATTCCTTCAGCCAACGCCTCCGACAGAGACGGTGAGACTGGTGTTGAGTGTTGGATTCGGCCGAAACGTTGCGCAGCTGAAAAGCCAGGCCTGTCGGTGTGTATTTCAGACGGCACTCGTTGAACACTGGCTCTTGTTTGATCAGACATTTCAGATATCCATTCTCTGGCATCCGACCATTCCAATCGATCGCATGACAGACATCGTAGCAGCCGCTCCCGCTCTCCAGACAGAAGATCTGAACCCTCAGACCACTCCAGACACTCGCCCCCACAAATCAGCAATGGCAGGTAAACACCGTCCTTCCACGTATTTATGTTTTAGCTGAAACAGTCGATCAATCAGTCAAAAATAATCAGCATTTGTTTTGATAATCGACTAATTGTTTTAAGTAATTTTTCAAAGATAAATGGTACAGATTTTACTGCTAAACTCAACGATTAATTCAGAAAATAATTGGCTGATTAATTGAAAGTCAAAATAAGTTAGTTTCAGCCCTGTATGAATATTTAAAAAGCTGTTATGTAGCTAATCTTGTCATAATGTCTGTGCTTCTAGCTGTCAACGTTTATTAAGACGAGCTTGTTTTGTTTTTGTTTGTTTTTTGGGTGTGAAGGACTTTTCGATTTTATGTTTGGGTTAATACCAGCCGTCAGCCCATTCAGCGCTTCTGCGACTGTAACCTTGTTTGAAAGTACCTCATTAATTCTTAATTTCAACTCAATAGAGCACAAGAGTTGTTCCCCTTTCACACTGCTTATTGACCCGAGGAAAATAAAAGTCAACGGTTAAGCTGCAAAAGAGACAATCTTGGTCAAAATTACGATCAAAGCTCTTTTACTTATTGTAAAAGTTTAGTGCTCAATCTATATTACTGTGTGTCTGGAGTTTGATGTCCTCTGCCATTAGGAACAAAACATTTTTGATACATCAGTTTCAAAAACTGCTAATTTATATAATGTGGCAACTGGAAAAGGCTTTAAGATGATGCCATATGCCAAACACAGGAAAACTGCATTAGCAAAAAGCAATAATGCTTATGAGTACAGTCTCACCAACACTCACTTAATGAGATTTGTCTGCCCTTTTTTTTATTCCCTTTATACATCAACAGCTGGAGAATACCGTAAGTTTGTCACCATTTACGCAGTGTTAGTAGTTACTAGCAGTAGTGGTAGTAAATCCTGAATAGATTTAATATAGATTAATACACACGTGGGTCTAGTTTTAGGTTTTTACAAACAAGTTTTAACACACAAAACGCTGATTTTCCTGACACATTATTTCTCTATTACAAAGATGACTGTAACAGCAAATGAGTACTTAAAGGAATATTGCTGAAGTGATGTTACACAACATAAATTATTCAGTGACATGTCCTGTTTTGACTTGAGATGACACAGTCCTGTGAAAGTGTCACAGGATCCTCGTGTCTCTTGAATGTTTTGGTGGGCAAACCGCACGTTTGGCACAAGGACAATATGGCTCCAACAATGAAGGAACAAAAAGCCGTCACCAACTATCAGTGTCAACTGTCTCCCCTTTTACATGTGGCTGAGCTTTTTCTTTCTTTGTATCTGTGGATGTCTGGCTTGATTTCGCCCTATTTCGGTTGAATAGATTGTCTTTTTTGGGCAATATTCAGAATTCGATGTGTGTTAACCCTCTGAACCCCAAGCGCGTTGTTTGCTCCTGTCACATTTTACTCACTGTGACCTTGTTTTTCTCTGCAATATAAAGTCCTGCAGCACAATCATGGCTGGAAGCATAGAGAACTCAAACATGTCTTTTGTGCAGTATAACACAGTTCTAATGCCATAAATCATAAAACAGAAGAAAAACGAGTTGAAATTCTTTGATTTATTTTACAAAAATTGCAGGAAAAAATGGAATCTATATACACCTTTTTTTCCCAAGTGCCCACAAGTATTACCAATATTGTGGGGAAAAAAGGGGGCTCCAAATGCCGTACATACTGAACTATTTACATTTTTACAACCTCTCTCGTCCGCTTCTCTCCGTGTGCACAGCTGCAGTTCAGTCTCGCTGAATTTGTGTCACATGACTGTTGGTCTCAGCTGAGTCATTGTCACATGACTGTTGGTCTCAGCTGAGTCATTGTCACATGACTGTTGGTCTCAGCTGAGTCATGGCTTCCCAGTTGTGCTGAGGAGCGCAGAATTTAATGTTTTTTTTTTGTTTTTTTTTACAGGATCTGATTCGTGCAAACCGTTTATTTTTGGTGAAATTTTAAATGAGACATATAGATGTGGTTAGATTTGGTGACTTTTCCTGACTGTCAAACACGAGCTGTTTAAGGACAATTGGAAATTTGAATATCCAATAATAATTTCTAGTTGTGATAATGGTGTAATTTAGGTGATTATTTTAAAGAAAACCCATTGTGGGTTGTGGGGTTCAGAGGGTTAAGATGCCAAAACCAACAATGTTTTGTAATAATTAATTTATCTAGGCTACTGGAGCACAATTCATTTAAGTATTTAAATAAACAGGATGGAAATGCTGGGACAGGATGTTATTGTTTATCTGAATGTGGATCTGAAACCTGTGACCTTTTCTCTCAGTTCAGGAAGTTGGCAGTTAAAAGTAGGGCCTCCTCCTGGCGGGGTTGAAAAAGAAGTCTGTTCCTGTGCAGCCAGTACAAACAGGGACCTGCATGGTAACTCGGTCACTCCGCCTGTGAATGAAGCCGTATTTTGCCAGTAAAGATGTGCCAGGTTGAAGTCAGAGCCATAAAACCTGCTTTGCTTACTTCTCTTCCTGTCTGATTTCTCACTTGAAACACATCGGAAATATCAGCATTTATCAAAACACGCAGGGAAATTCTGTCATCTTTTACTAGTTAGTAATTGACCAGGGCCCCTTTATCAGTTCATGTGGCCTAACTGTTTTAAAACTGGCATTGAAGTCAACCTTTGCTGGTCTACAGCCAGAGCCACACAGTGAAAAATTCACCTGGAGGACAGAATTCACTCTGACACTTTTAGATAAGCTGCTCTAAAAATAGAGCACAAAAGAGTGGAAAGTAATGACCTTCAAGACTAAGATGCGGCCTCAGACCCGAGCCGTTCTTTTCACCTGTTTCTCAGCCAGTGTGTGTCCGCTGCAGTCAGGAGAGCATTTCACACAGTGTAGGTTTTGTGTTGGTGTCGTTGCGTGTAGTCGAGATGTAGCCTTAAAGCTCTCTGGTTGCCTCCAAGCTCTACATCTCCAGAATACACTATTTATAATCACCACATATTCATTTTTCTAAAGATAAATTGTACAAAAACATCTATTTTTGTCTGCAGCCACAGAAGTCGTGATGACGAACGGATTTCGAAGCCGGCTTCAACACCAGTGAAGCTACCGGAGGAGGTTCCTCTGCCCAAACCGAAGGAGTCGGCTGTTGCTAGAGAGGAGAAACAGCTCCCACCACTCCCAGGTCAGTGATATAACAGCCATTAAGCCTGATCATTGTGTGTACGTGTGAGACATATTATTTGTTAATCAGAAGTTAAAGGTCCCATATTGTAAAAAGGGAGATCACAGTGTCTTTTTTTATATTATAAAGCAGCTCTAGGTGCTAGATAAATACTGTGAAAGTATCAAAACGCTCAATCTCCAGCTAAATGCACACAGCCTGTATTCAGAAACTGCCTTAAAACGAGCCGTCCAGACTTCCTTACGTTTGTGATGTCACAACTATACTATATATCAGTAGAAAGTGCCAATACAGTGCCGTTACAGTCATTCCCCGCCTGCAGTGACGGTGCCGAGAGGTCAGATGCGGAAGAACCGGAAACGCTGACCAATCAGAGCAGACTGGGCTTTTTGGGAGGGGGGCTTAAAAGAGACAGGCACTAAAATGGAGTGTTTCAGACAGAGGGAGAATACAGGTATATTTAGACTAGTCTGGCTCACTGGGTGAACAGTGACTGGATAAAGCCTTATTATTAGTTCCTTCGCTGCGGGAAACAACAACAGCCTCCGAGCTGTCAAACTCCACGCTGAAAATGGAAAGTTTTGAAGATTTGGATCGTGCAACAAGGCAGGCCCGCTCTGTTCTTTTGTGAATGATTGTAAAGATCTACAAAGAAGATGTTTACAACATTGCCGTGTCAATGATCCACCGAAACAAGTTCCCTCCTGACGCTATTTTGCAGAAGCACCATCGTTGTATCCGAGACGATTGTGATTGGTTTAAAGAAATGCAAACAAGCCAGGGAGTTTTGTCCTATCCGAGAATGAAAACGCACTGGATCCAGATCTTCCTCCTGTCCTGACACAGCGCTGTAGAGATGAGTCTGGTTATGTGAGACTATATTTAGACAGAACATTAAAGCATGTAAACATGTTCTCGTAGAAACCACAAATACAAGTATGAACCTGAAAATTAGCATCATATGGGACCTTTAACATGTTAGTACACCCATACTTTGTATCTTTTAGGAAATACAGCATGTTGCCGTGGATTTCCCTGCCCATCATAAGCAGTAGAACAGTAAATGATTGTGTATGATAGTAAAATTAAATCTTGTTTCAACCAGTCATTTTTGCCCTTTTTAAAAAAGCACGAATACCAAAAAAAAAAAAAAAGAAAGTTAGATCCAGACGCCTGCTGAGCCTGGCTGAGTTTGCCTGAAGCCAAGTGAAAATAAACCATATGAGTTGATCGAGTCTGACGTTCCTCCCCGGCCTGCAGCACTCTGCTGCCTTTCTGTTTGACCTCCGTGCTCAGGACACTCTGTGCCTTCAGTGTGTGTGTGTGTGCGCGTGTGCGATTACACTTTGCCTGTGTGTGGTTTTGAGCAGTTGTGTTTTTTCATTACTTCTCAGTTTAACATATGTGTCTGCAGCGTTGTTAAGTTGTGACTGTGTTTGAGGGAGTATTCCTTTTTGTTTTTAAACTTGTTCAGTGTAGTTTTACATCATAACCTGAGTTTGTGTTTTTGTTCAGAGCCCAAGCCGGTGTATGCTCAGCCTGGACAGCCAGATGTAGACCTGCCAGTCAGTCCCTCTGATGCCCCTGTGCCAAGCGCTGCCCATGACGATAGCATCCTACGGTAATATTAACAGTCTAATATGTCACACCATCAGATATTTAAGTTAGGGATGGAAATCTCTAGGCACCTCACGATTCGATTCAGATTCAGAGGTTCAGATTTGATGATAAAATGATTATCGATGCATTTTTATTTATTTTTTTCTATTTGCTGCTTTTAAAACAGTGTATTTGTAATCAGGGTTCGTACAAAGTCTTGAAAGTTTGGTAAAATCTTGATTTTTGCCGTCATGTTTTCAAGGTTAGGAATATGCTTTAATTTGAATATATACTCCTTGAAAAATGCTTGATTTTCAACATAATGTGGTGTTTCATCTCCACAGTCACTCATGTAAACCAAAAATATTTTAATATCTGAAATGAAACGATCCCGTCGTCATATTTGTTTGTCGTCTGCTGGCGTCTCACGGAGCTGAGTGGATCAGAGCCAGACAGACTGACATGATATGACAGGAGACGTTTCTCTGCTGCGTGACCTCTGACCTTCGACGTTGTCCGTGCATGCACGTTGAAGCAGAGAGCATCTTTGCCTGAAGGTAGCTAGCTGCCGGCTAACTTAGTCAAGACCAGGTGGATTTTATTATCGATTTAGCAACATGCCCTTTGAAATGCAGTTTGGGGATGTTTCGCCTCAGCTCCCAGCACTGACACAGCACCGGGCTGCGTTGTGGTTGTTTTTTTGTTTTTTTTACTTCTGTAACAGGACATGTTGCTGCTGGAAGTTGTGCGCTCCTCGGGGTCCAGATCTGTTAGAGGCCGGTGCTGGTGGACTCTGCAAACCTCTAAAATGTCCCAAAACTGCATTTAAAAACAAACACTGTTCATTTGATCATTTTTATTTTTTTGAACTGATACAGATATTGCAGTACTCGCAATGCAAAGATGTAAACTGTTTTTTAAATGATTTAAATCTGTTCTTTGACAGCATTAATGATATATAAAAATAGGAAAGTTCTTTTCTTTTGTCTTTCATATCTAGATAAGTCCTCTGTTGACCCGTTACTCTGAAATTAGCAGGCATTAAATGTATGTATGCATGTATAGTAACAATTGAGATGTGATGATAAAGTCTTCGAGAGTCTGGAATATATTCTGACTTTTAATCTTTCAAGAAAGAATCGTGCTGCATCTAAGAATCAGTTCCCCCCCCACCACCACCCCTAGTTAGTCTTCTTAAACTCTACAAAACAAAAACTACTATGTGACCTTTGTAAGCGCCTCACTCCATAAGTCTCAGTACACTTCATTAAAAAGAGAAGGCAACTGTGAGGGAGGAATTTTAACTGCAGTTCACAGAACAACAGCACATCTCTTGGAGCGGCGCTTGACAGTTTTCAAAAGGCTCCCTCAGTTATCTGTACAAAGCACTTTGGCTGCCACAAGGCATATATTTCAGTGCCGTTAAGAAATGTGTATTTTGTGGAACACACTGATTTTCTGGCAAGTTGAACAAGCAGCTTTTGAATATGACTGGATGCACAATTATCAGTGTTTGTGCGCGAGACAAACGCTTTACTGTGGTTATTTTTATCTCGAGCAAAACTATTGAAATGTATTCAAATATTCCATAGGACTGTATCTTTCTCTTTCTATAGAACAATTATACATCTGTGCCTTTTTTGCTGTCTCGCTAAACACTCTCAACAAAAGAGAAAACCTGGCCGGCATCCAAGAGTCTTTCAACTATTCATAAATTGGAAGTTTGCTTTGGAAGGAGGGAAATGCCATGAAATTGTGTCATGTCAAAGAAAATCAGCCTAACTATTTATCGTCTGTAATCCCCGTCCTCAGGCCGAGCATGAAGCTGGTGAAGTTCAAGAAGGGGGAGAGCGTGGGCCTGCGGCTGGCTGGGGGGAATGACGTGGGCATCTTCGTAGCCGGAGTGCTCGAGGATAGCCCAGCTGCTAAGGAGGGCCTGGAGGAGGGCGACCAAATTCTCAGGGTGAGATGCTTTTATTTTTAACGCAGCAAGTGTGTTGTGTGACAGCTGAAATCAAGTGGTTGTTTTTGAATTCAGGAGCTGTTATAAGAATGCAATAGTCCGAAACTTCGAGCTGTTATTCTGTGTCACAAAGGATTGTGCTTTTCTTTGCCTTGTTTTAACAATGATAGTGTCTGTAAACAGCCATGTTTTATGGGGTATGCATCCCCCTTTTTTTTTTTTATTCATGGTTTTACACTCTGGCTGCTCCAAAATTCCTGTACCTCCAGGCTGGTCTCTTAGCAATGGCCCCGAGGGAGCACACACACACACAAAAAACTGTGTTTCCTCTCGCTGTGATTGTCCCATTTCCTCAAAGCCATATATCTCACTGTTTGTACCTCCTCCTCCTCCTCCTCCTTTCTTCAAGTATAAAGAGGAATGGCTTGCGTTCTTGCAGTGCAGTAAAACCTGCAGTTACCCAGGCAATACTGAGAACAGGAGAGCTATGTAAACCCTTTATCTAAATAGAGATCCACACCTCCTGTCACGCACGCTTTGAACAAGGAAAGCCTGCTCCTTAAAAGTACAAGACAACAGTGTAGTTATTTTGTTGAAAGCATAAAGCAGTAACCCCCTGTGTTCCCAAATTCCAGGTAAATAATGTAGATTTTGCAAACATAATCCGAGAGGAGGCGGTGCTGTTCCTCCTGGACCTTCCTAAAGGTGAAGAGGTCACCATTCTGGCCCAGAAGAAGAAAGATGGTAAGTGAAGTGAGTAAGGAGATGAGACGAGAGATTCATTCCTATCGGTCGCATCGGCCCCCGATGTTTCTGACTCGCTCTCTCCTGTTCAGTGTATCGGAGGATCGTGGAGTCGGACGTCGGCGACTCCTTCTACATTCGGACACACTTTGAGTACGAGAAGGAATCTCCGTACGGGTTAAGCTTTAACAAGGGCGAGGTGTTCCGCGTGGTGGACACCCTCTACAACGGGAAGCTGGGCTCCTGGCTGGCTATTCGCATCGGCAAGAACCACCAAGAGGTGGAGAGGGGCATCATCCCCAACAAAAACAGGTAACAGCATCCCAGTGTTTCCAGATCAACTGTCTCAGAGGTCGGCACGGGACCATCTGAAAATTTCATGTCACGATTATCCTGGCCAAAATAAATGCGATTCATGATATTATCCAGATAATCAACGAAATATTCTTGAAACTCTTAAAACGGCACTAAAACACACTGGAATCACTATAACTTACATTTTGCTTTGTTGACATTTTTCTTGAAAAATTCCAACTTTTTCTCTCATAAAATTTAGTTTTTTTCTGTAAACATTACGACTTTTTTTCTCAAAACATTGCAACTTTTTTTCTCATAAAGTTGTGACTTTTTTTCTTTTTTTTTTTTTTAAACCTTAGGACTTTTTTATTAAGAAACCAATATTTTTTATTGCATCACAGATAGGACACTGTAATATACTGCAGTCGAATTGTGAGAATATTCACAATTATCCCAATAATGGAAATTCACCACGATCAACTCATTCTAAGTGTTTATATCAGGATCCACGATAAAAACGATTATTGTCCCATCGCTACTTGGAGCGGTGGTGAGGTTACTTAATTCAGTAACACCTAATAAATAAGATAAACATGAAGACGTTCTTTGACTAAAGTTAAGTTTTACTTTTCTGTCTTGGCAACAAACTCTTGTGAGATCGTGAGAACACAGCGAAGCCAACGTCTGCGATCACCACAGATTACAACTTTTTTATGCGAAATATGGCTTTTAGCTGTATA
>JAOVVB010086328.1:0-13484 GCA_028570985.1 Heterobranchus longifilis
TTGTCACATACACAGTCATACACAGTACGATATGCAGTGAAATGCTTATACGACCGCCAGTGACCTTAAAAAATAAAGCTTATACATAAATATGAATAAAAAGAAATACGATAGAAAATAAATGTAACTAGTAAAATATGCTGTACAAATAAGGACATAACAATATAGCAAAATATAGAAAAAAATTTGAAATTTGTAAAAATGTAGAAATGACTGGGGGTGTGCAAATATGCATAAAAAGGGACTTATTAAAGAGTTTTATTAAAGTGTCTTGTGCAATGGTCCGGAAATGAAAATATAAATATGTAGTACAAGTGTGCATGAATGTGTCCGTAGTGGCCGTGAATGCCCAGTCAATGTTGGATGTTAAAAAGGTGGTATTAGTCCTGTGTTCTGTTGTGGTTGAGAGACCTCAGTCTCTCTGTGTTGGCCTTCAGGGAGCGGAATCGCTTCCCACACCGCAACAGAGAGAACAGTCCATTGTTGGGATGGCTGAGGTCCTTCACAGGTCAGTCACCCAGTTCCAATGTTCTGCTAAATCTCAACGCTGCCCCTTTTGTTTCAAATACTGATACGCAACAGCTGGTTGACATGATGCGTAAAGTTTTATCACTATGTACTGCCTTGCTGTCAATGCCCAACCCTGCGTGTCCTAGCAGAGCCTCAGTTTTTAAGCTCAACATTAGTTCAGCATGTAGAGTTTGTCTGTCTAGGGAGCACACAACGTATGTGTCAGAGGCTTTGTCATAACTGCCTCAAACCTGGACACTTTAAGAGTAACTGTACCAGGGCAGCAGACCCTGACCCACTTCCTCCTCTCACGCACTTAAACTAAACAGCCCATGCACGGAGGGGGTTACCGTGGGCGGTGGCAAACTTCCCAGGTGTGAGCACCTTCTCTGGGGAAAATTGCCTGGTAACACTCATATTTCCCCTGGTAGCACCGTCAGTGTTGAACCCACTACATCGCGTTCAGCGCCCCATCATGTTCTTGTTGGGCGTATGGTGTCTCCTTTGTGGGGCGATCGATGGGTGCCAATGAAAATACTAAATCCACCCAGTCTCCAATAACTCTCCCTCATAACACCAAGCTGGCTGACGTGTCCAGATCTCATAATGTCACTGATACAGCTTTCACCAAGCCCTTTACATCTGTGGACCCAATGCAATTACTATGTGAGTATGGTTTGGACGACATTGATATTGATGGGTGTGAGGTCTCAAAGTCATGTAAAGAGGAGTTAGCAAGTCTTATTGTGTCCTATTGTGATGTTTTCTCTAGAGACAGACTTGACTGTGGAGAGGCGAAAGACTTTGTCCACAGGATCCATCTGTGCGATGAGCGCCCTTTCCGTCTACCCTATCGCAGAATTCCTCCTGCCCACTACCACAAGTTGAAAGGTTCTTTCTGACATGACAATCATTAGTAAGTCCATCAGTGAGTACGCGTCTCCCTTGGTAATGGTCTGGAAGAAAGATAGCTCTCTAAGGGTTTGTACTGACTTTCGCTGGCTTAATGCGAAGATTATCAAGGATGCTCAACCTTTGCCTCATCAGCTGCTCTCGGCAGCAATCTTCTGTTCAGCTCTATGGATTTAACATCATGATTTTACAACATTCCTCTTTATGTGGCTGATTGGCCCTACACAGCGTTCACAACGCCCATGGGCCTATATAAATATAACTGTTTTCCCCAAGGCCTGTGTAACAGTCCAGCATCCTTTATGCGCATGATGCTCAGCATATTTGGTGATCTCAACTTTTCCAGACTCCTTTGTTATCTTGACCATATACTGATTTAATAATATAATTTATCAAAATTTTGATTTAATAATAAAATTTTTGCAAATTACTGTAAGTTGTCGTTATCTTGACGACTTACTGATACCTTCTCCAAAGAAAATAAGATCATTTATGGGCATGGTTCTACCAAAGCTTCATCCCTGGATGGTAACGAATTGCAAAGCCACTGCTTAATTTGACAGCTGGCCAAAAACGGTTGGTTAAAGGTCCGATTAGTCGAAATCGAGCTGGAACTTTCCGTGAGTTGTCTCCCCAAGACTGGACTCCTGACTGTGATGTCGCCTTTGAGGGATTGAAAAGAGCCCTTTTTGAGAGCGTAGTACTTGCTCACCCTGACTTTGAGCGTCCCTTTATTCTTTGCACTGACGAGTCATTGGATGGCCTAGGTTCGGTGCTTTCTCAAGTTTCCCCTGGTGAGGATAAAGCACGTCCAATAGCCTTTGCCAGCAAGTCCTTGAGCCGCAGCCAATTACCCTGCACATAGACTGGAGTTCTTGACTCTCAAATGGTCCATATGTGACAAGTTCAGCCACTGGCTAAAAGGAGTTTACTGTGTGGACTGATAACAATCTGCTTACATATACCATGACAAAACCTAAATTAGATGCATGTGAGCAGCGCTGGGTTTCAAAACTTGCCCCGTACAATTTCAAGATCATGTACGTTCCTGGAAGATTACCCGTTCACCAAACCAGTAAGCCAGCGTCTTTTGTCTGAGCCTTATTCTGAACTATTAAAGCATGTAAACAGCGTGGAAGATGATTCTGTGCAGAAGACATTCCATCTGACATGCCAGCCACAAACACTTGACACTGAACTCGAACAAAGCTGTAAAACAGATGTTTCCATGACTGCTGAGGATGTGTCATCCATTTTGTCATCTTGTGGTGATTGGGATTCAAGTGCTGTCTCCAGAGCAACATCCCTGGCTGATCATGTGAGCTCTTTCGTTCCTGACTACCAAGATGTCATCCATACCTTTTCGTTGTCTGAACTGCAAAGTTATCAACACAAAGATCCAGTCGTTTCAAGGGTGACTTTCTGTCAGTAGGAAGTGCAGACCTTCCAGACGTGAGCGTGTAAAAGAGGGTTTGCATGTTTTGAGATGCAACTCTTTTTGCTTAATGGTATCCTGTACAGAGCCATCAAATATCCTCTCACAAGACACAAGAAATTTCAGTTTGTCTTGCCTGATTCCCTAAAACAGCGATCTCTCTCTGGTGTTCATGATTTGGCTGGTCACCAAGGGCAACCACGTACCCTATCTTTAGCCCACCAGAGGTCCTATTGGTCCGGAATGGAACGGGATGTGCGTGATTACGTCAAGACATGTACCCGTTGTGTCCTGAGTAAAACTCCAGAACCGGCAGCAAGAGCACCCTTGGAGAGCATTAAGACCACTGCACCCTTGGAGCTTGTTTGTATTGATTTCTGGGCTGCTGAAAATAGGCACAATAAATCTGTTGACGTTCTTGTAATCACAGATCACTTCACCAAGCTAGCACACGCTTTTCCTTGCCAAAACCAATCTGCTAAGACTGTTGCAAAGAAACTTTGGGATGGCTTCTTCTGCGTTTATGGCTTCCCAAAGCGTATCCATTCAGACCAGGGTGCTAGTTTTGAGAGCGAGCTTATAGCGGAGCTGCTGCTTCTTACCGGTGTTGACAAATCGCGAACTTCTCCATACCATCCAATGGGGAACGGTGGAACTGAAAGGTTTAACAGAACATTGGGTAACATGCTAAGATCGCTTCCTCATAGATCAAAACAAAAGTGGCCACAGTTAGTGCAGACTATGACTTTCGTGTATAACTGCACTGCCCATGAAACAACTGGGTTTGCCCCGTTTTATCTAATGTTTGGTAGGGTTCCGAGATTGCCTGTTGACCTGATGTTTCACAGTGTTCTTTGTGATGAGTCCATCTGTAATTATAATGACTATGTCCAATCTCTCGTCAGAGACCTGCAGTCTGCTATGGGGCTGGCTCAAATGAACTCTACTGCAGAACAAAAGCATCAGTCTGACCAATACAACAAGAAGATTAAGGGCCTACCTTTGTTAGTTGGTGATCAAGTTCTCATTGCCAACAAAGGCTGTAGGGGTAAACGGAAGCTCGCCGATAAATGGGAGCCCACCATGTATTCCATTGTTTCCTCTAACCCATCTTTGCACATTTATAAGATCCGCAGCAACTCTGGTCACGAGAGAGTAGTGCATCGGAATCTATTGTTGCCAGTTAACTTTCTCCCTTTGCCCACAGATGGGTCTGACTTTTCTGACAGTGGAAGTGGTGATATTGATCACTGTTCCGCACCTTCTCAATCTGCACGTGATCTAGCTGAATCTGCAGTACCAGTTACAGATGATTCGTCACATGCAGATTCTCTGTCCGTCATTTCTCATAGGGCTGTCTGTAATGATCCTGTTGCTTCTTGGGTTTCATCCCATTCCTCTCAAACTCTTTCTGAGGCACATGATGATTTGTCAGTTGTCGATCATGATGCTGGTGCAGACGCCCCTTTACCGGTTATACCTGTTTCTAACTGTTCATGTGACCCTGTGGTTACCAGTGATTCCAGCAATCGGTACACCACCAGGCTTGGTAGAGTAATTAGGCCTGTCCGTAGACTAATTGAGTCAATGGTTCAACTTGAGTCCTTTCTAGGTAGTGAGCCTAGATCTCCAGTTATTAATATTTAGAGCTGTGCATTGTATTACATTGTATACCTTTTTTACATACATTGTATTACATGCTGAGTTATTTGTGTTTTCTCATATGTTTATAAGTTATGTTTTTGCATAAGGTCTGGATATTTCTAAGTGTAATGGGCACTTTGTACGTGTCTGCAACATGTGTTGAGGTTTGTCCAACTTGATTCATATTTGCATCCCTTTGTTGAGTAGCTTTCTATGCTGATAGTCTGTGTTTTTTTTTTCTGGAATGTGGATCAAATGATCCTTCTGACCTGTTTTTTTGTGTGTTGTTTTTCATGTGTTTATATACTCTGTGAATTTTGTATAAATTCTGGGGGGTAAGTGTAACGGGTATAGAAATTACCCTGTTAAATTGTTTTAAACAAAATTGTTCATTTCATATACCTGATATAAGTGCCTGAGCGAGATGAGTCCTTTCCCCTTTTAATCCTGTGATGTCACATAAAGCCAGCACAATTTCCTGTTTTGTCCCCTCCTCTTCCCTTTCCCTGATGGAACTGTATGGAAGAGGTATGTTATTTCTGACCCCTGTCAATCTAATTTAATCTTAATTTTTATTATTCATTTTATTTTTATATTTTAACCCCAATTTGTGTGTATAATGTTATTTTATGTATTTGTGTGATTATTTTCTGGCATTTTTTATTTTTTTGAGTTCTTAATAATTTTGGCTTAAACATGTGGAAATCAAGCACATGATGTACATCACATTTATTTTATAAAAAACAAGGGCAATTCTCACTCAAAGGCTGTTTGTTCCTTTATGTGTCAGGTATGTTTTCCATATCTCTTTATATTTAATTTTCAAATGTCTTAACATATGTTGAATTATTCATGCTGTAATTCTGCCCTTTTCCTGATGGAACTGTATGGAAAAGAAAACAAGGGCAATTCTCACTCAAAGGCTGTTTGTTCTTTTATGTGTCAGAGAGAGAAGAAATTAAATGCTTCCAGTGAACCGCCACCTGTGTCCCGTGTCTGATTCACGCAACGCAGAGTAAAGTTTAACTGAAGTGACCGGTTACACTAACAGTCAGCCACCATTGTTACTATTATATAAGCATTACACCATTATGCATCTTAAAGTACAACCAAAAAGACATTATATTTATATGATTTATAAACTTACGTTCAGTATTGAGTGATGCAGTAGAAACTGCTTTAGTAGTAGAATCAGGCCCTTGGGTGAACCAATATAAGATCATATTAATTTAAACAGGTAGTTTAACATTTACTAAAACAATACAACAATTATACTACTATCCTAGCAATACACCATTATGAATTCTATGTGGACATCTTAAAAATGTAGATACCAAGATTTTGACACCCTGCCACTGTGGATATCACTATACTACCACATTATAGTATATCCTCTACTACTATACTAATACTCTATGACCATAGGTACTTCTATACATAGAGTGGAACACTTTAAAAATTACCAATAATACAACAATGTATTCTACTCTGATATATACTGATAATACAATTCCTCTATATAATGGTATAAAATTGAACATAATATGGTATCATCAAATTCAAATAAAAAATTTATTTGTCACATAAAAAGTCATACACAGCACGATATGCAGTGAAATGCTTATACATCAATACTGTACCATAAAGTGCACTACTATGGTAATAATACCAATGCTAATATTGAATAAATCTGAATATTTTATTTTTTTATATATTGGCTGATGCAGAAGAAACTGGTTAGTCAGGCTCCAGTTATTAGTAAAGTATACTGTAAATTATACATAGCATATACTACAAGATTAATACTCTATGACCAAAGGTCTTTCTATACTCAGGCTGGAACAGTCTATTATCAATAATACCACAATTTATTCTACTCTGACATATACTAACAGTTGATTTATATAATGTTATAAAATTAAACATAATATTGTATCATAAATACTGAAGTGCATTGCTATGGTAATAATATAAATTCTAATATTCAAATAGAAAGTAATCTAAATAATTTATTAATATTTGATATTGGTTGATGCTATTTATCATAATGTTAAAGATAAAACTGTGCATCATTTATTAATATAGTTCAAATTAATATAGTATAGAAACTAAGATACATCAAAATATACTAACAAACATTGTATGATTAATTTACTTACTGTTTCTCCTGTCTGTAGGAAGAGGAACTGTTTCTTCTGGACCTGGCGAAAACAATAAACGATAATATTAAACTTTAGCAATTTAACTTTTATATTACCAAACATGAAAAAAATGAAAACTGTCTTGTCTCTTGCTCTGTGTTACAAAGTACAAACTTTGTTATACATATTTACCTTATAACTACATTAAGTAATTTATTAAATCAGTACAAAAATAACTACTTTTCTGATTTTAAAACTTCAGTTGACCAGCAAAATAAATAAATAAATAATAATAAAAAAAATCATCATCATTATCATATGAAGTTCTGTGAACTATAAATATATACAGTACATACATGCAGACAACAGGCAAGAGTTGAAAAATCCTTAACTTTAGTGGTGTGAGGTGCTAATGCTAACCACTCAGCCATAAGGCTGTAATATACTGTACATTTATTACAGTTCTTTTTTGATTGATTAAAAAAACTTTAGTTGGCATTTAAAATATGCTTTAATAGGTATAAAAATAAAACAAATTAGACTTTAATTTAACTAAACAATGACAGTCTAGTTCAAACAAACATTTGCTTAAATAACATATACAGTGGTGGCCAAAAGTATTAAGACAACATATGACATGTATTATACTGTAGTTCCCTTTGTGCACAAAACAGGTGATGTCACTAATTAGTTTTAGCTTATCATGCCGAAAAGTTGTATTGAAGTGCTTCTTAAAAACTATCGATTTGATAATGGTATTCAGCTTCTGGAGTCATGGCCTGGCTCATCTTTAGACTTAAACTCAATGACAGTAGTGATGAAGCCATCTTCTGTACACAATGTTGATCTTAAGGAAGCAATTATGCAGGCTTGAAAGGTGTATCTTTATGACTTTACGCCCAGCAAGATCTGTCAGGTTTAGCAATTCTGTTGCATAAAATAACAACTTTTTTATTAATCTTGATTATTATTATAAAAAAATGAAAATGTCTTTAAAACAATGAATTTCACTTTTGTCTCAATGCTTTTGGCTACCACTGTACAGTAAAAAGATTTATTCCATCTGCATTTTTTTAAATGATATAAATTTCTCATATATGAGCCTAGGATGTGAACACTTGTTTAAGGTTGGCTCTGACTTTTAAACATTAGCTCATCGATTTGTTTCATGTTCTTCTTCACCCACTCGATGCTGGGGTCTGCACACACAAGACGTCTGTCTTTTAAGGTAAATCTACAGAGAAGAGAGAAGATATCCATCAGTGCAATACTGCCTTAAAAACAAAAGTTTCCATTACACATAAACATAAAGCAATAATGGACATGAAAGTTCTTGGAGTGGACATAAAAATAAACTTGGGGTGTGGGGCTTACATGACTCCAGGTTTTGAACACTGATGCTCTGCTTCATTGTACTTTTCAATGAATCTTAGAGGAATTGCATTTTTCTGGTA
The DNA here is from genome assembly GCA_028570985.1 of Heterobranchus longifilis. NCBI lineage: Eukaryota > Metazoa > Chordata > Actinopteri > Siluriformes > Clariidae > Heterobranchus > Heterobranchus longifilis. The sequence continues at coordinate 8,097 of JAOVVB010086328.1, forward strand.
ACTGAAACAACACTGCTTTGGTCCAGATGAACCTGTGTGAAAACATTTATACATGTACTTCTGTCATTAAATGGTCAATGAAAAGCATTTTAACTGATGCTAAGCGATGCTGAGTGTTGTGTGTTTCAGTCTGTTCCACATGAATTCTGGATTCTGATATTTTATAACAGCAGTGCTGACTGTAGTGCAGCTGCAGGTCACATTTATATATGTTTATATACATGTGTTATTGCATTGTTGTTTCTATAGTGAATCATACACTAATAATAAACTGATTAAATAATGTGTTGTAGATTCACTGACATGGTGGAGGATTCTGTAGGGACATGTTAAAGGAAAAAGATTCATGGAAAGAGTTTCCATTGTCAGCGGTTTGTAACAATTAAAGTTAAAACTGCAAGAAAATTTTCAGACATTTTCAAGACAAAAGATTTTGCACTTTTGCGTTATTTCATGCCAAACTTTGTTTTATTAATAAAAATAAAACAGAGGCCGGTGAGGGAATGACTGTTTATAGCTGGTATAATGTAAGAATTACAGTTACATTTAAATTTAGGCATTAGGCTGTGTGACTTTGTAATGATCATGAGTAAGTTTCTATCATTAAATATATCCTTACACTGGTCACTAACTGAACGTCCCGTCAGTCAAACAGTGTCATTACTAGTGGGCCACAGATAAGCAAATTAAAAACCATGTTATAACTGTTTTAAAATGGATTTGGCTTAGGATAAATAAAACACTTGGGGATGCACTATTAAAGGAAAATAATAAATTCTATGATGGTAATTCTATGGTGGTACAGTAACTCTGCTTCATCAAACTACCCTGTCACATTAACATGCAGGGGTTTAGTAAAGTTGGTCCTTTTTTAGCAACTAGTTATCATTTTAGGAAATTCAGCATTGTTGTAAACCAAGGTAGTGATGGTGAGTAAAATAATACTAATACTACTACTACTACTACTACTACTACTACTACTACTAATACTACTGCTACTAATAATAATAGTTAAGAAAAAAGGAAAGTCATTATTATTATTATTATTATTATTATTATTATTATTCATGTTAGTAGTAGTAAGGGTAGAAAGTAGTAGTAGTATGTACCAAAAATGTTCCATATTACATATTATAAAAATGAATAACTTTATCTTACTCAGGGACGTTGTGAAAGATTGAAGACAGGTAAGAACCAGCAGAACCACGAGGAGAGAGCGAGAGGACATGACTGCTGCTGCTGCTGCTGCTGCTGATGATGGTGATCACAGTGCAAACAGAATGATATTAATGCAGATCACCAAATTCTAGAGATTATATTTGTATACTCAGAAAAGGGGAGGGGAGAGTGAGGTGTCTGTTCATAGACCACAAAAAAAGTTCCTTTGATTAAGAGAGATAGATAAAAATGTACAGAAAAACAGCCTGTGGCTTTACCTACAACAAGAAAAGTCTGAGATCATAAACTGATACAACTACATTAAGCTCTTGTAAAACAAATTGAAACTACATTTAACTGAAATTACAGCTTAGAATTAAACAAGTCAATATAGTCAGATTTTATGTTAAATAACACACAACATTACACATTCCACAAATATACTAAGAAAATTATTTTTTTATATAAAAGTGTATAATTATTCACACACCTTTGCCTTTTTCTTTTCGCCTTTTTATAGTGCAAAGAAAAGAAATGCATTTAATTTTCTGCAAAATCCTATACACTTGACATGGGCATAAGTCTTTCCACATGTGATTTACTCTAAACTGTGTGAAGGTTCATTTCATCACTTTATTCTATAGAACTGCACATATGAATGAAAATAAATACAGCTGAAAACTGTTGTGTGTAAAAATTAGTGAAAAGGGAAGCTCACGTGAAAATTTTAAATTATAGTTATATGGTTTGCATTACATACAGTAATGCAAACCATATAAAATAATATATAAATGTTGTAAAACAACATTAATAAATAACTCATGAGTTGTGTGATTATTTACAAAAGTTTAATACAAGAGTAAATAAGTAATTGATACAAGACATAAATAAGTCTTAACATGAAAGAGAAAAGAAAAAGTGTGCAGGCCGTTATGAAAAAAAATTGACTTCCTTACACAATGTGTACTTTGTAATCAACAGACTCTAGAAGGGCATGGGATGTGGTTCGACGATGGAAGATAGCAATTAGCAATGCAAAGTTTTGCTGATGTACCTTAACATAAAATGTAAATATAAATATATAAATATATATGACTTTCAGTAATCAAGAAAATGTAAATGTACTTGTTTATTCTGCTTAAGCTGTTGTCTCATGACTGTGCTGCAAACTACAGCTCTAACTTTGTTGATGGTACAGCAGTGGTGGGCCTTATCAGCAGGGGTAATGAGTCAATAAACAGGAAAGTGATGGAGCAGTTCCCAGAATGCTACAGAAACAACAATCTAAAACAACACGCAAAACTTTGTGTACCCCTAACCATCACATATACATTATATGGGTTGTTAAACATCCCATGCTAGATTTAGACTCTTTTGTGAGGTTAGTAGGGGTGCAACGGGTGGTGTGGAGGTTATTCTCATCTTAAAGCAGAAACAGAGAGCAAAATTCACATGGAGCACGGAGATGGGGTGACACCCTCTGCTGAGCAGGTTGGTAAAAAAGATTTCTATTAAGCTTAGCCAGGCAGGGGATAAAGTGACATTCATAAAAAAGTAAAGACACACAGAGATGTTCTCTACAAGGCAGGGTGGCAGATTGATGTTGTCAGCAGGATCTGAGATGTGATAGATGTTGCAGGAATCAGGCGACATCAGCAGTGTGGCAGGAAAACAAGATGACCCACAGAGCGATACCATGTGCCAAGATGATATTCACAGGTAGGATGAATGGTCAAAACCTCCTCACCGGAGTCAGTGACCACAATCGTCAATGCCATCTGTGGTCGAGGACATTATGTTTGCTCCACCACCTGGGTTTGAGGACATTCTGTTTGCTCTGCCACCCAGGTTTGAGGGCATTATTCTTGCTGCATCACCTGGATCTGAGGACATTATGATCATTCTGTTAACTGGGTTCAAGGACTTCAAGTCCATAGCACACATTAGCCATTTGAAGACCCAGTTTTGTCCCAACTTTATGCTTCAGCTCCATCCTCATGCCAAGTTTTTGTTTTCATGTTGATGCCCATTTTGACCACAGCCCCCATGCCAAACCCCTATTCAGTTTCATGTATTTTAAGCTGTACAGTCTAGATGCTTGTCAATAAAATAGGTTTACTTAATAAGTTGAGGTTTTGACCATCCATCCTACCATATCATCTTGGCACATGGTATTGCTCTGTGTGTCATCTTGTTTTCCTGCCACACTGCTGATGTCACCTGATTCCTGCACTTAAAGAAATATTATAAAAGTTTATATTATAACTAATTATTGATTAACTTAATTTTTCATTTATTTTTTTTAAGTCCACACAACATCCTGTCAATATTTTACTGTAGCAGATTTCACTTATGAGAAATGTCCAGAACACTTAGATCATGTTATTGTTGTTGTTGTTGTGTGTGGATGACATTAAAGACAGTAAGGGACATAAGCATGCATTGTCATTGCTATTTCTTTTTTCATTATTTTCTTCATCTCACACTAAAAAGTACACTCTCTTACAGTAGTGTAAAGTTAAATGGAGAGTGTATGCTCTTAGATAACTCACCTACAGACACACATATGCACATACACACAGCATGGTCAGTGGGTTACAGAATGGAGTGTAAGAGCTACAGTATTTACACATCGAAAGTTCTGAGAAAGAGGACTGCAGGGGAGGGGTGGATAGGAAGAAAATTAGGTCATGGTTTTATATGACAAAGCTGCTTCATCATATACTTGCCCTGTACTACTAAAATATACAAGTTTAACTCATGCATAAGTTTAGAAAATTATGACACCAAGAAAGAAAATCAATCAAAATCAATTAAACAGCATCATCTCTAAGTTGCACTGATTTGATTAGTCTCTTTTGTTAATGAGTCAGAATAATATTTTTTGTCCTAGCACCTTACAGGACAAAAGGGTGCAAACATGTTCACTCCTGAAACACAGGCTTTAGTTCACAATGTAAGCTAAAATATTCAACCAGATTTACAAAAGTTCAAGAATATTGTTTCCGCACATAAATCCGCACATAAATCCGCTGCTCCTGAAACAAAAGATGAAAGACAAAGTGTCTAGATTTTTATGCTTTGCAGTTAAAGTGCTCCATTATTAAACTTTTCATAGGTTTATCCAAGGCCATATACATATATATGCATCTCTGCAAGAATGTGACTGGGGTATATTCCTATTTACACAGCTGGTCCCAGATTGTTAGCTTCTTAATCATGGTCTTTATTTTGTCATGTGACTTGGGAAGATAACACAGACTCCCAGCAGATCTAACTTAATTTCATTTCAAATAGAGAATATATCAGCCAGGTAAACAAGTTTATGGGGCCTGTGTTGGCTCAGGAGGTTGAGCTTCTGTGTTGCTGATCAGAGGTTCATACCCTGCCTCCCCTGGTTTGTCGCTGTTGGGCCTTTGGGCAAGGCCCTTAACTCTATGCCCATATAAATCACTTTGCTGTTGCTGATCCCAAAGCCTGGACAAGAAAGGGATAGGGTTGGGCATTCGGCAATACTCCATTGCTATAAAAATTATAGAATGTGTTGCCCAACAGCACCACAGAAATAAAAAAGCTTTAACAGAAATCCATCATCATGTACTGTAGATTGGAGGTCAAAGGAAAAAGTTTATATTGAAGCTCAAATAGCCATCTCCCCACTTTCACCAGTCCAAGTGTCTCTCTCTTTTGCATCCTTGCTTTGATGATGTATGTGATATCCCAGACATTTTTCGAAAGGAATTGCAAATTGCATTTGAGCAATGGAGGTGAACCGAGATTACCTCATCTGTTTATCAAGAAATCAACACACAAAAATGACAGAGAATGTATAATATAATATATTTTTAGTTCTTCTTCCTGCTGGAGCTAAATCTTTCATCGCTTTATAGCGATGGAGTCACTAAGGGACCATCTAACAAGTGCATGACCAAGACCCAATCGTTTGTTTACAGAAGAATACACAAGAGTACAGAGAAATACCTCACAGACATCAAACATATTACACTGTTAGGCTACAGTATGGATTATTTGTTTATTTATTTGTTTGTTTAATTGATTATTAATTATTTTAATGCACATTCAAAAATAAATGATTACACAGACAATTCTTGTGGCAATAAAACAGATAATTTGTTAAATGAGAGTTGGGGTGTTTTTTATTATTAAAATAATAATAATTGTAAAGATATGTATGAAAATGAATGCACTTTGGTACAGTCTATTATGAGT
>JAOVVB010086364.1:0-27877 GCA_028570985.1 Heterobranchus longifilis
TCAAATCTGTTCTTTAAAAAGGGCCACATGGTTATTTCATTGTCTAGGTTGGTATTTATCAAAACAGTTTTGTCAGATTAGATCAATCTAAAACGTTTATTTTGTGCTTATTTCAAGAGTAGTTTGCCAAAATAAGCTTCAATTAAAAAAAAGAGATATCATCTTTTTTTTATTCCACACATTATTCTTACTTGTCAAAATCTGGTGCCTACATTACCCACAATGCAACTCTGTCTGTCTACAGTTGGGTCAGAGCTTCAGGTGCGTTATGCTAGTAGCGGATAATGTAGCCTCAAGCAGAGATGAAGAGCCAAATATACAAATACTATATAAAACAGAGTACTTTACCTTGTTGACAGACTCTCTCATGTAGTACTCCTCCATTGGAATATAGTATCCAATCAGCTCCTGCATTGTCCTGCTCAGCAAGCAGTGTTTCAGTAGCTTCTCCACGTTCTGCTGGTGCTCTGGGTTTCAAAAATGTACAAAAGAAATGGATTGATGGATATACTTTAAAAACAAAAGCATCTGTTCATGCATCACCACATGTTAATGTAAAACTACCCTGCGTGACGCTCTGAGCATCCCCAACTTCAAAGTCGGCCAGCATGCGGCGGCGTAAGAAGCGCAGGTAGAGCTCCGCCCTGGCGTTCATCAGGGTGACTTCACTCAGTACAGGGTCCAGCTCCCTGTTCATGTGTGACACACGTATGAACAAAAACACCAAACACACAATAATACTGCCCCACAAAGGCAAAAGACCTTCACTCAGTGTAGAACTGAGAAAAATTACTTTAAAGTTGTTTTGGTGTCTAGCTAAATTAAGTAGGAGACATACTATTGGAAATGTGGCAGTTCTTTGTTTTTTAATGAAGTTATTATCTACAAATCTTGAGCTCAAATTTGACCTTTGACCCTTATTCAGAAGTTAAGGTACTCAGCCTTTGCATTATCTCAAAATAATAAGGGGTCATGCCGAGGAAAAAGGCCTTAACTTCCATATGTTGTTGTTGATTACAGTAAGCAATATACTGTTTATACTGCATTTAATATTCTAAGAATAAATCAATCAATTTGCAGTTTTTTGTCACCACTTCACTTTGATTATCTTTTGAAATTTCAAATTGGATATGCTAATATTTTTATTGAATTAAAACAAAACCTTCCATCTGTATAATGTATGACGTGTGTGTATGACAGAATAAGGAGGTAAAACACTGTAACTTAAGGGTCGGAAAACAGTGATGTTCAGGTCATGCATATAGATAAACAAAGCCAGAAAACCTTAAGTGAAGTTAAAGGATTTTGCCTTGGTTTCTCAAGAATTTTTGGTAGTTAAGCCCACTATTTTCAACAACAAACAACACAGGAGACATAGGATATTTGCCCACATGATAGAGCAGGTCTTTATCGGTCCACAAATGACAAAAAGTCATCACCAAAATGAAGTTACGGTCTTTCGCCCTCGAGAAGGACAGGAACATACCTGGGCTCGATCCTCTCTCCCGGCACGCTCTTCATCATGCTGCTCTGGACGACCTGAAACTACAGGAGGGACACAAGTTCACGGTTTGTGCAGGTTTACAGTAAAAACACTCGGTTCAGATGTGGTGCACACCTTGATGTGGTATCCTCTCTGCTGGATGAACTTGTCGACTATTTTCTGAGCCTGTCGGTCACATTCCTGCTGCAGGTGAGTGATGAGCGTGTACAGATGTCCCGGGCCGTAGTACGTCTCTACTATAGGCTGGTGGGTCTCAACGACACGAGCAATACCTGCAAACACACGGAAACACGTTCGAGGAGTCCGCTAACGCGAGCAAACAAAGGTAAACGTACACACACACACACACACACACAGTTTTCTGACCTTCCAGCAGCAGCGTCAGAGTGTGTGCAAATACCAGCGGCGCTCTCTTCTCGCCCAGATCTCCTCCTGTCGCCAAGAGCAGGTTCTCCTCAGCTTTGGAGGCGAGCTGTGAGAACGTGTGAGAAAAAGACATTTTAAAACTGCATCTGGTTTCAGAATCTACATCTGATCTTCATCAAGGAATACATGTGCCACAATTATTTTATTCAAGTGCAGCAAAGAAAATAACATTCTTTTTTTTTTTTTTTTCTTTTTTAATATATAAAGAAATCCCTGGATCCACACCATAAACATACCAAAACTTCATGGGTCCATGACCCATCTTTCCACCAAAGTTAACAAACAGGAGCAAAAAAAAACCACAACTGACCTGAGTGCAGAGATATTGGCCGAAGCGTGCAAGGCCCTGCTGGTGCAGGCCCAGCAGAGGGAAGATCTTGAAAAACCTTTCCACCTGTGCGAGGTCGACTGCTGCGACGGCCTCGTCCAGCTTCTCAGCGACGATGACCTTCAGCTTCTGCTCTGCCTCCTGCAGCATCACCAGACTGGCGTCCACAGCGCTGCCTGAGCACACATCATGCATTGGCAGCGTTACAGTGAAAGCCTCATATTTTGATGAATAACTACAATCCTATACTGACCTGACAAATTCAATGTCAAAAACTCAAATAAGACTTTTTCACTGCAGTGTAAGACTGAGCGGTGCACTATGACAGAGAACCAGAGGCCTCGTACTTTCTTCTCCCTGCCGGCTCAGCTCAATGACCGACTGGTCCAGAGAGAGGTATCGATGGATGTGTGCAGCAGCCTGCTCATAGTCTTCGTTACGTAGAGCTGTCTGCACGCCGTCTGTGCAGAACTTCAGATCGAGGATATCGTCGGCACGCTGGATGACGTTATACAGCCGCGTCTGCAAAAACAAAATCAGACATACACTAAGAGCACAGCGTGTGCAATACAGTGCAACATTTTTGTAATAATTATAACTAAATAAAAACCTCTCACACATTGTCAGCAACAGTTGGAAATTATAGTTTTGCAGAGGTGTCTACATGCATGTTAACAATATGGACCCACAAAACCCCAAGTACACTCTTCTAGAGGTGTCACGATTCTCCAAATCTACAATTTGATTACATTTTCCATTTAAATTGTTTTTTCCCCCAACAATGACAGCTACAGTATGGCATTGTTACACTATTGGGAGCCGAAGGGTCTTTTTGTAGGCCTCATCTAAAAGCCTATGGGATTTTTGCATTGGATTTTGGATCATTGCAGAAAATAAGCTCTGTGGAAAACACAAGTTTTTGATACTTAGATGTTTTGTCTAGCAAGACAGACAGATAGATTTTCAAATTGATTTTTCGATTTTCAAATTGAAATTGTGACACCCCTACTCTCTTATATGAATAAAAAGGTTTATGTGGGTTAATCACATTACAGTCCTGACGGTGCAGAACTGATCCAAACGTGTGTATTTACCTTTGCCAGGTCTAGCTGTCTGACTTTGCGGCTGACGTTTTCCGCCAGGCTGCAGGTAAATGTGATCATGCCTGACAGCTGACTGGCATCTCCTCCAATCAGCTGCAGGTTGGGCCTGTGGAGCACAGACACAGCATTTTGCACAACAGACAACACAAACAGCTGGTGGTTGGAGCTCACATAAGTGATTTTGAAACTACACTGATGTGTTCAAACTGTACCCCATCCTCTGCAGAGCCAGCATCTTGGTGTGGATGGTCCCCTCCTGCCCCACCAGTCTGTCCAGCTCACAATCCACTTCTTTCTGTATGAGAGGAGAAAACAAAGGTAGAGGCATTAAAGGACTCCACATCTTTGTTAATTCAGGCTTTTGGAGCTGTAGTGCATACATTATTTGCTGTATCTAGTACGCTTTTCAGGATTTCTGAGCAATAATGTATTCCTTACTATTGTTGATGTGCTTAATGACACAAAGCATGAATAAAAAAACCACCATATGCACATACCATTACTGTTTACTGTGCACAAACAACCCATGAATTGTCATTTTCTCTGAAGCCACTGTCACATTTCTTCTTTTGATTGAGTGATTGTGCTTGTGGTGCAGAGAGAGAGAGATGATCTCCTCAGATATACTTATCAATCAAGAAGTCATATATTTCAAAAGTCTATATTTGATGCACTATGACAAAGAAAGGGACACTCATCAGTCAGTGTAGATGGAAGACATTTAAACATTTCTAAGTGACAGTTCTAGGTTGTTTGTTTTGTCATATGTTTCCCTGACACAACATTTAATTGTAAAAAGAGATCTAAACATGAGATACATCCTGGCTTGGTGGCAGCAGATGGTCTTACAATGATGGTAACAGATCTCAGTCAGAATCAGCTGGTGGGACAACATGACTCATTATTAATGACAATTATTATTTAGACAGGTGTTATGGAGTGTTTCGTATCCTGCTAAGTTTCAGCTGCTAACGTTAGCCCCTGTCTCTTCCTCCTTGTCTCGAAAATAGTAAACTGCAGCGAGCCTAACCTGCAAACCGTATTATTAAATGTTCATTTAGCCACAATTTAACAAAGTGTTGTTTTTGTTTTGAGCCAGCAGCTTCCCGGAAGTGTACGTGGATGATGGCCGCAGTGTACCCGTCAAACAAACTGCCGTTAACGGCCGTGGATACTCGCCTCCTCCGCGCAGAGCTGCTGGTAGACTCTCTCCAGGTCCTCCAGCTCCGTCAGCGCTGAGATGGTCTCCATACTCACGGAGGACAGAGAGCCAGAGTCGCATCTTCTCGCTGCCACGGCTCCGCTGCTGTCAGCCATCTTCCGCCACCGATACAGGACAAGCACCACGTCACCCGAGGGGAAAACACTCCCTGGGTTTAGTCTGTCAGGCAGCGGGTCTTCGCAGGTCAGGTGGGATAGAGAGAAGACACGCTGCCTCCTCGTCTTAAAATAACCCCAAGCATGACCTTAACATTATTATTATTTATTTTTTTGAACAATGTTTAACATGCACACACATTAAAAATGTGTTGGTGCTCTGGCAGCAGCGCTACCGAGAAGTCAAAACTCTGGGTATAAAACCCTTATGATACGCATGCGTTTTATGTTTTCATGGATTGGATGTCTAGAAGGTAACTCTAGATTTGCAAAAACAGGCGAAAGCCATTGACTGAAAACGGGCAAAAACTCTCGCGAGACTAATTTCCCGACCACCTAACCCTAACCATACCATTCGAGGTTAATGCCTGACCATACCAATTTACCCCTCCCCATAAAACAAATTATGCTCCAGTGGGAGTATAACATTTTAAACAAAATTACAACTACAATCTACATGGGTTTACACTTTTAAATGATCCCTCCCAACATTTCTAAACATCCTGTTTCTACAAAAAGGTAAAAAAATTAATAAATAATATGATGCCATATCATCTTACCAGCACAGATGCTGCTCCTCATCGTGAATTTTCAAGTTTCTACAAGATACTCAGTTCAAATCTCAAGGTCAATAAAGATTCATAACAGGATCGCACCACTTGTTAGTGACGGCATGGTGTATTGTGGTAAAAAATGAAGAAAAAACATTAAAATAAAAACAGTAAAAAAAAAATCACGTCTAAAATGTTGTAACTACTTGTCTGCAGCTGATTCTGTCCTGCAGACTTGCACATACATGTTTATGGCCAGTCTCTACTATATACATTATTTGAGCATTGCTTGTTGCAGACATGAGTGAATGCAGGTTGAGGTGGGGAGGGAGAAGTTTGTCCTTCTGGATCAAATTTCAATAAATTTGATGCCAGAGTGATATCACACAGTGAGACAGGACCAGAGTGGGCAGAAGAGTAAGGAAGTAGGGCTGCCGCCTCTTATTCGAGTCATTTTTTAATGCTTTTTTCATGCTGAATTACTTATTTTCAAGAAACTTACGAGCACATCTCTGGTAAACAAGATATAAAGTGTTGCGTTTGCATGCAGGATTTTACCTACCAGTACCCAAGCCTTTTTGGGCAGCACCTAATAACACATCTTTAAGCTTTTTGGGTATTGTTTATTATCTGCTCTAGCTTTTTCACATTTTTCTACACAGATATGGTAATAATAATGGTCCAAAATGATGTGAAATTGCATAATTTTAATAGGAAAACTTAAGAAAATGCTAACATGATTCTTTGTGGAGAAACTCAGTTTTACAGATCTGTCGATTAAATCAACCAATCGATTAATCGACAAAATCATTGAGTTAGTCGACTAAGATTTCTTTAGTCGAGGACAGCTGTAGAAGGAAGAAGCAACACTGCTGCGACAGAAACAAAAACAACTGTCCATTAACTTTTTTTTACAGCTTTACACCATCATGTGTTTGAATGAGTCCCAAAGCATTTATAGAAAATCTGAAATCAGTGATGTCAGCAACACAGCAGTCATGTTGTAGTCTCGTGTAGCCAGACCTGGGTCTGGATTCAATGTCTTTCACTCTGTTATAGCGGAAAAAACTCCCTGGCCTGTTTGTATTTCTTTAAACCAATCACAATCTTCTTGAGTGTCGCTACATCCCGGCTGCAGAGAAGGGACTTTGAGAACCACATGGAAGGAAGGAGGGACTTCCTCCTGGCGGAAGTATAAGGCTTTATGCCGACACTGCTTTGTACCCAGCCAGACTAGCCATGTAACAGAATCAGGTGGCTTGCGCTCCTCTGGAAAACAAGACAAGTTCTTCTCTCTCCTGCTGAAGCTCTTCCCATTTCTTCTGCAGCTCTGTCTTTTCCTTCTGCACCTCTCCTCTCTGTCTGCTCAAGTCTTGGGCTTCCTCCAGCTGTGCTTTCCTCAGTGACTCGATCTGCTCCCTCTCCGCAGCTGCCTCCCGGGCATTCACCACACGCAGCTTCTCCAGCAGCTCCCTCTGATGCTCCAGGGCCCGAGCCTCCTCCCTCTGCGCTCTCCTCAGAGCTTCAATCAGCTCCCGCTCTCTCTTCAACACACGCTTCTCTCTGGCAGACGCTCTTGAAACTGTGGAGGGAAACATGTTTAGTCTCATCACCAACAACCTGCTCTTGCTTCTAATTATACTTGAGATATGGAAATTATTCATCTCTAATGTGTAGATGCATGTAAACGTGTGCAGATAGCTCTGTATGTGTATATGTACAATTATTTACTGGATGTATTTTGGCATTTTAGGGGGGTCAGTGGGTATGGGTGTGGGAGTTTTTGCCTGTATTTGTGTTGTTTTGCTTCATGTACTGTATAATTTGTGTTAAGGAGGCTCTTGAAAACGAGATGGTTAATCTCAAGGGATTTATCCTGCTAATAAATGTCTCTAAATTACAAAACTTTTTTTGCAACTTGATATTAATTTTCTTTAAACGTGTAGCAGATTCATCCACTGAACTTACATTAGGTGTTTATGGTTGCTTTCATAAAATTGCAGAAAAATCACAACATACTGTAAGTACTTGAGTGGTTGAGTACATAAGTATTTAAATAATGTTCAAACTGTTTGATGTTTTACCTTCATATTTACTTCTTTTCCAGTAGAGCTGCACAATATATTGTTTTTTTTATCGTCATCGCAATATCAACTTTCGCAATAAACACATCGCAAAAGACACTCAGGGATTTTTTTGGTTAGTTGAAAGAGAATATCGGTAGAAAACTGCTCTTTAAAATGTAGCTATCATTCTTTTTTCTTTTTTAAAAAAGGTGCCTTTTGTGTTCAGTTCATTGTTCAATTTGTTCAATAAAATGTCAGAAATAACTTCCTTTCAGTTTTGTTTTTCAACACGTAATTTGTTGTATTTTAGCAGAATACTGAAAGCAGCAGAAAGGCAGAACTGATAATATATAAATATCACATATTTTCCTCATATCGTGCAGCCCTGTTTTCCAGTTGGATTATGAAGGACATTTACAGGGATAAAAACATAAACTTACTCCAACTGTATGTTGAAACTGGCAATGATGATGCAAACCTGGCTGATGTTTCAAACCAAATGCTCATCTGATATAACCAGGGCTGGGGATCTAACCTCAATACTTTTTGGTATCTGGCATCAAATATATGATTCACAATCTTGTTTTCTTATTCTTTGATCAGACAGTTCCTGATTTAAATCAGGACAAAATCTGCAGAATTTTGTCCTGTATTTTAGATTGTATTTTATCAAGATTTGCATTTTGACAACATTTAGTAAGATTTGTTTTGTAAAAACAAACATATTTATAGATTTCACTTATTCAGCAAGATGTGTTTGAAAAAGTCAGAATGCTGTAAAACATTACCAGAAAACTGCCTCTGTGTCTCCGTCGCCCCGACAGTCTGTGGTGGTGTCGTGGTGTCACCGTTAGCGCTGGAGGCCTGCGAGAAGTGGGAGGGTGCTGGGTGCTGCCTGTCTGCTCCTAGCTGAGAAAACACCTCCGGGTGTCTCTTTGACATGTGCCGATGCAGGTTGCTGGTACTGCCGCCTTCACACTGCAACTTCTTCATGCAAATGCGGCAACGGGCAGCAGCCAAACTTTCCAGGTGCTCGTAGTGCCTCCAGATCAAGCTGCGTTTATTCCGTGCACGTGTTACGGGGCGGTCATCGCTCGCCTCCTCGTGTGTTATCTGTTCTGCAGGAGCTCCCTGTGACACCGCTTCCAGGATACCATCAATAGCAGAACTAATTCCAGCTTCATTCTCTGTGGTGTCAGAGTCTCCATCCTCCAGAACCACTTCCACTAAATAAGAGAAAAAAACAAAAAAGTTAGAATCAGGGCTGCAACTAATGATTCACAATTGATCTGATTTTTTTTAAATAATCGAGGTGTCACCATCAGCATTTGAGCTATGTGATGAGTGGGGTGTTCGTCGGTTCTGCCTGTCAGCGTCCAGCTGAGAAAAGACCTCCGGGTGTCTCTTGGACATGTGTCGATGCAGGTTGCTGGTGCCTTCAAAACACTGCAACTTCTTCATGCAAATGCGGCAGCGAGCAGCAGCCAGACTGTCCAGGTGCTCGAAGTGCCTCCAGATCAAGCTGCGTTTGTTCCGTGCACGTGTTACAGGGCGGTCATCGCTCGGCTCTTCGTGTGTTGTCTGTTCTGCAGGAGCTCCCTGAGCAACAGCTTCCAGGATGCCGTTAATAGCAGAGTTAATACAAGCTTCATTCACCGTGGTAAGGCTGTCAGAGTCTCCGTCCTCCAGAGCCACATCAACTAAATGAGAGGAAAACAAGAAGTTAGAATTAGGGCTGCAACAAACAATTCAATATTGACTAACATGTTGATATGATTAAAAAAACAAAAAACAACCTGATTCATTGTTCAGCGTTTAAGGTCAGAAAAAAAAGATGACAAAAGCACCAAAGCCTCACATCTGAGCAAATACTTGCCATTTTTGACCGGCACATAATTGTACATTTTGACTCACACAGTTAATTTATAATCAAAATGGTTGGTTTATTACTTTTCAATTCATTAATTCAACAACAAATTATTTCAGCACTATAATGAAAGCAACTTGCTGTTTTTTTCTTATTATTTCAAATGTGGCAGAAAAAAAAGATGAAAATCATGGCTAAAAAGCTGACTGTGACCTAAGGCATTTTGACTGTCCTCTCATCATTAATAATGCAAGTAAAGCAATATGCTGTTGTTTATCATATAGCAAAAGGAGATTCTCGGTGGCACATTTTCATTCACATATGAATTTATTTTTGATGAGTTGATTAGGTGCCGAGAAACAAAGCAGTGTTAATTTTCTTCATTAACACTGGCTGAAGTCAATAGACCTTTTTCACTGAGGACATTGTTGACATTTGTTTTTTACAGTCTATCTATGGTCTCAGTAGGAAATGCACTGGTGTAAGTTAATGATGGCTGGGTTGTTTAATTGCTGTTTTATTACTATGTCAAATGCCTATTATGTACCCCCAGAAGCTTGTGAAATTATGAAAATGATTCAGGGTAGGTTCAGATGCTGTCTCACATACCGGAGCAGAAGTGCTCAGTGTCCATGTCTTCGTGTCCGTTGATGGAGGTGGCCCCCCCCTCATTGCTCTTCATGTCCACTTCTGCAGGATGTTTGACCCGCAGGTGTCTCAGCATATTGGCGGTGGTACCATGACCCTGTCTGACCATAGAAGCCCCGCAGAGCAGACACTCCACCGACTCCGAGTGCTCCGAGTCTACGGTTTTAAAAAAGCCCCAAACCACACTTCTTTTACGGACCATGTCTACCGCTGGCTCCCAGTCATGACCACCCAGCAACAGCCACTGTGATCACGTGCATCTGTGAAATTAAGAGATCATGCAGAAAGTTTAAGGCTTTCAATTATCAGTGGCGTTAGCAGTTAGCTGTCGTGTTTATAATGTTGCTACAGTTTGCCCCACAATGCATTGCTGCCGTCTCCGGGGTGGGGCCAAGGAAAGATAAATATAAAAATAAAGATTCAATAATAAATATATTCAGATATGCCTTGGGCGGGGCAGATCTTGCTACACAGAAAAATAGGTCTGTTTATTAACCGAAATTTGGAAAGTTCTAAGTCATGTTGATTATTTACAATTGTTATACTTTTTTTTTTAAATTATTGTGGAGGCTATATATGTATTATTTGTCAATTGTGTGTAGGCCTATGTAATTCAATGTGTTATAATGTTCATATTTTGATTGTATTTATAGTTGTTGTTTTTTTTAGAGAGAGAGATGGTCTTTTTAAATGTAGGCCTATCCTAGCTTTTGAGTAACCTAACAAAGGTAACTTGTAGAAATACCTCAAATAAAATAAATAAAAAAACAATGTAACGTTAAGGTACACGAAGTTACTTTTCAAATGAGGTATTTGCCATATTATATGTATGTGTCTGTGTGGCGTTCTGCTACCATACTGAATCATGGGAAAACACTGTGTCCGCTCAAGAATGGGGGCACACCTATATTAGTGACATAACTTCATCTAAAATATGTTTTAGTTATTTACATTTTATCTCTACACAATAACATGTTTCAAAGGGAACGACTTTACGTGTGTCTGGTGTTTACGTGCGTAAGACCAAACCCATCTAACTAGATGCGTCTGTGTATGTTTCTCCGCTGGTGGTGAGCATCTCCGCCTCTTGTAGTATCTCTGGTCCTCCCACAGTCCTGCCGTTGCTACTGAAGTTACCATTAGCAACTGGGCAGCGCCCGGCTGAGCACCTTCAACCGCTGTGGATGTCGTCCTAGGAAGTACAGTAAGTAGCTAATGTTACATTTCATTATGGGTTGTTTCTATACCAAGTTTAAAGACCGTTAGATGAATTGACTTTGGATATTAACTCTGTAAAGTACCACCGGGAGCTTTTTGAGTTCGCTTTGCGGCTGTCTGGCCCCGGCTAGCTGAGCGTGCTAGCTAACGTTATCAGTAACCTAACAGTTAGTCAGCTAGCTAGCTTAGTGTGTGTGAGTCTTAGCTATCTGGAGCATATACGCTTATATTAGTTAAAGTAGTGGCCACTTTCCGAAAGTTTATGGTATCGTAAAAATATGGCTAATGCCCAACTACTATTGATCTCGGCAGAGATAATTTCGTGCGGCATGGCTTTGTTATCTGACCAGCCGACAGCAGCACAGCACGGCTACTTTCCAGTGGTGTCTGTGGGTCAGAGAGAGTGAGGCTTCAACTGCTGTCAGCCTGGTAAATGTATGTTTGCGCCCCGAGGGGATGCAGTGTGAAAAAGGGAGAGCTTATTTTTCAAAGGTTACATAGGTAAGGCAGGTGCACAGGCACACACTCCTTTATCAGTCTGTTGTTGTACAGTCATGGCTACAGGGAGACAAGTGAGGCACACTGCCACCTCCTGCCAGCCACCACTAACGTTAACGTCATATTTTCTTCCATAAATACATACAATATTATAAATAGGCAAAACATTTATCGTGGTTGCACAACAGAGCTCAGCCAAAAAAGAGCTGTTGTTCACCCCCACCCTCCTTCTATTATAGATAATACTGTGGGCAGGTGCTCCCCCACCACACACACACTAACAACAATTACATGGATGACTAAATCCACACAACAGTCGCAGATCAGGAAATCATTTCCTGTTAGATCAGGAAATCACCAAAGGTAAGTGGAGAGTTGGGAGGGCCTTGGGTGAGCTAAGCTACACACTGTTTAATATTGTCATCTGTCATCATGTTATTTAGACGAATTGTTCATGTATTCAGCTGATCTGTGTGCACGTTGTCACACATAAATACCACGGAATAAGTGTTTAACCTGTATAAGGTCAAACATAGACAGAAATTGCACTTGCTACAGAGGTAGAGGTGGCGTTGACTTTCTGTGGGTGTGGAACATCTGAGGAATGGCATGTAAACTATGTAGCAGGACACAATGTAAGTAGCTGTTGGAGACTGCTGATGAGAAAAACTGGTAGATCTCCATCTGACATGTTTGTCCTGTTTGTTGATACAGTCACTAGAGATAATATAGATATTATGCTATGAGACAAGTTTTTGTCTGTGGTCTTGGTTATCGTAACACTGGGATATAGATTAAATGTCTTAATGCCTGGTCTTAAATCCTGCATTACAGTAAAGTGATTTTCTGAACTTATGTAACTGCTTTTGCTGAATGAACAATGAATGCTTTTACATTCAGGGCCATTATTGCTAAACTTAAGTTTAAGTCTTGTTTTGAAACAACATAAAATGACATAAAAAATGTGTGATACAGTATTTGATTTTGTTAATGTCACTTAGCTTAACCAAAACCAAAACAAATTCCTTGTATACTTGTATACTTGGCAATAAAAGCAATTCTGATTCTGATTCTGATTCTTCATTAGTCTCTCCTTGATTTCCAGACACTGTCAAGTGAATCGCAGGCTGTTGGGATGTCGGTGAGGTTGGCCATGGTTAACACGTAAGGTCACAGTGAGTGGCACTGCCATGTTGCCAGGAGTCGGTGTATTTGGCACGGGCAGCACAGCCCGAGTGCTGGTCCCTTTGTTGAAAGCTGAAGGATTTGAGGTTCATGCACTCTGGGGGCGAAGCGAAGAGGAAGCGGGCTGCTTGGCAAAGGAGCTTGGCATCCCATTTCATACCAGCCGATCTGATGACGTCCTGCTGCACCAAGATGTCGACCTTGTTTGCATCTATATTCCACCCTCAATGACCAGGCAGATTGCTGTCAAAGCCCTGGGTAAGAGGCCATAGACACACACATACACTTTTACTAAACTGCAGACTTTTTTACTTTTGTCAGGCTACCCTATCCAAAAACCGTGGGCACTTTTAAAGTGTATAACTTGCACTTTTACACTAAACATTTGTGCTAAGCCTACATACATGCATTCACTCCATCACAAGCCATCAAGCCATTAGGGATGAAACGGTTTTAATGATAACCATGGTAAAATGATTAGCAATACTGTTCAGTTTTTAGATGTGTAGATATATATATGCACTCAAATACCAATGTTAATACACATTTGATATGGTTTTCATGTTAACTTTTTACATGTTATTATTTTAATGTTTATGCAAACAAAAAGTGCATAGTGCTGCTAATTTTATTTGTGTGTATTTAAAAAAAATATAAAACAGTACTTTTTGAACATTTTCAGCACATTTTAACAATATCGTGATAATACTAATAACCGTCAGAATTTTGGTAGTGTAATTGTGATATTAAATTTTCATATTGTTACATCTCTACAAGCCATAAAACATACTGTGTTGCTATAAAAAAAAAGAGAGACAGAGAGAGAGGGAGATGGGAGAGAGAATATTGGTGGATATTCATTTTCTTTTACATATCAGAATTCTGAATTTTTGGGTTTATGTGAATGATGGCACTCAAATAAGATCAGTCTTCTTCCTAAACACCAGGTCCAGGTGTTAAATTCCAGTTTCCACTGACACTATATTACCATCTCAGTTATACAAACTGCTAATGTGACCTGACCCAGCTGGGCGTGGCAGGTCGGCTCTGGAAAACATTTAAACATTTTTCACTGTAACGACAGTACTCCCAAAAAGATGCATATCCTGAAAATGTCTGCATATTTGTCAGGGTTTATCTTTGAGATGTGATCAATGTTGATCATACCCGGGACCACAGGGAATTTGAGGAGGAATAACACAAAAACAAAACTTAAACAAACACTTGAAATTCCCCACCCATCTTACATCTGTTAGCAACACATTAAAGCAAACATAATCAACACATTGTCGTATCAGAGGAGAGTAGATCTATAAAGTTAACTTACTGTATCTGATGGAATTCCTGAGTGTTGACCTCAGTTTCCTGTTTTAGCTGCAACTTCCTGAGTGTGTCCCCACCAAACAACTTATCCATGGCACTACTTCCAAGGGGTATTGAAGGCTGCCGATCTCCATATATAAAAGCCATACACACCCTCTGCTATCTCATGCATTTGCAGGAGAATGTTGACTTTTTGTTTATTCATACCAAACCCCAGGAACTGAGCACTAATGGCATTTAAGGCCATCAATGCCACAGTGTGCCTGAGCACTTAAGTCCACCCTTCACCTTCAAATCATATTTAATATAGACTTAGCTGCCATTTTAAAAGGTACAGAGAGGCATTGAATCAACGTTATGGCTTTATTTTGGAGGCTGCAAGTTGGTGTGCGATGCTGTTTAATTGTATTGCGTTATTCTGAGAGCTGTTTCTATAATTTTGTCTACCCTCATTGATATAACTGGAGGTAGCAACTGAGTGTATGTAAAACATCAATTGTGTGTAAAGCTTTATTACTAATTAAAGGCAGATTAAGAACCATACTGAGTGAAAATGATGCTCACCACCTTAAAATTAATTCAAAGAAGGGAATACATTCTGCAACCCTTTTTCTTTGCTGTTGTTGCAATACAAGACAAACAAAAATCATAAAAATGGTTTTATGTGGGAGTGGGAGATTTGCCAGGTTGTATCTTTTGAAATGTTAAATTCTTGTCTTCTCATTTCCCTTTACCTCTGAGAACATGGAATTCAGTTTTATCTGAATAATGATAACCCCTACCTTTCCCCCTCTCTCTCCACAGGTATAGGTAAGAATGTTGTGTGTGAGAAAGCTGCAACTGCTGTGGATTCATTCAAGATGGTGACTGCTGCCAGATACTACCCGCAGCTGCTCAGCATTATGGGTAATACCCTACGCTTCCTGCCAGCTTTTATGGCAATGCGCAAGCTGCTGGTGGAGGGATATGTTGGCGAAATGCAGGTGTGTGATGTCCGAGTCTACGGCCCCAGCCTCCTGGATCAGTCGTACGGCTGGACATGCGAGGAGCTGATGGGAGGAGGCGGTCTGCACACCGTCGGCTCTTCCATCATTGACCTTTTAAGTTACCTAACCGGTGCGCGAGCAAATCGCGTTCATGGCTTACTGCGGACCTTCGTACAACAAAATGGTTTGATCCGAGGCATCCGCCGCGTCACCAGCGACGATTTTTGCTTCTTCCAAATGTTGATGGGTGGAACCGGGTCGAGCTCCGGCGGTGTGTGTTGCACTGTGACCCTGAACTTCAACATGCCAGGGTCATTTGTGCACGAGGTTATGGTAGTTGGATCCACTGGGAGACTGGTTGCCAGGGGGACAGAGCTGTACGGTCAACGCAATGGGAGTAAAGGTGAGGAGCTGTTGCTAGGCGACAGTGGGTGGGCGGGGCCAGAGGTGAAAGAGATGCCCTTGCCTCACCTGCGGGGGCTGAGCTCCATGGTAAAGGCACTGAGACAGTCTTTTCAGGCTCACGAGGAGCGCAGGTCATGGGCGCGAGGACCGGTTGCCATGGCACCAACATTTGAGGATGGTCTGTATGTGCAGACGGTGGTGGAGGCGGTGAAACGGTCCAGCTGTAGTGGAGAGTGGGAGTGTGTTGAGATCATGAGTCAGGAGCCAGATCCGAATCACAACCTGTGTGAGGCGCTGCAGAGAAATAAGAACTAAATCTATTTATACACCCAGTGCAACTACTACATGTGTCTGACAAAACTGGGCTCTGAATGTCTTTACTTTAATTCAGCTGCTGAGGCAGTTTACATTACCCATGACTACTTTTTGCATTTTCACATTCTGTCGCATTTTGAGCAGAATATTTTTTTGCTTTAGAAAACTGTGTTGTGGATGTTTGCACCCTCACAGTTCTGATTGGTTTGTACACTAAATCTGTTAACCACAGCTCCATTATTCTGATTCTCAACAGAAAATATTATAATCGCTGCTGTGTCAAAATCTACCTGTGCCCCGTTTACACGTTTATTACCTGTACCATGCCAAAATGTAGACATAGTCTTTATTCTCACTGCAAATTTCCTGCCAAATAAGGTTGATATACGTCACCTGTCAGCAAGGCACCACACCTATGTCAAATATTGGCCAAGAGCAAAATTCCTTAGGAGCCAAAACACAAGCTTTCAGTGGATGTCTGACCATTTCCTTTATATATATTATATTTTAAGAAACATGCATGTCATTGTATTTTACTGATATTGAATATACTGAATATTTCCTCTAGTAGTTAAATTAACTCATCAGTGGTTAAATTGTTTGCCAGATTTGGAAATTACAATACACAGATAAATGGTTGACTAGGCATCAGTACTATCAAAACAAAGTGTTAAGTTGGTGCACGAGCACATACTTTCTTCTAACAACTCAGTTTTGGGTCATGACCAGTTGTTAAGCCAAGCTGTGAATTTAGTAATTTGGCTCAAATTAAAAGCCAACTATAAGATAACAGTCCAACAAAGAAAACATTTTAATCTCTACTGTACAACATTTAGGTGTTGGTTTTGGTGTTAATTTATTTCCAATGTGAATAGCACCTTATTCTGAAAAGAAGTGTTTACCTTGGAAGTGAATGTGAAAGCATGAGGATGATTTGACTAACAAAACACTGTAGTGTGGCAGAATTCAAATGGTGCTCTACTGGAGCTCAGCCTCTGTAAAATTCAGATTAAGAATAATGGAGCTGTGCAGAGTTTAGTTTTACTTTATTTTTTACATTTTTGGAATGTGTAATAATAATAAGCATACATTTAAAGATTACAAGGGGGGCTTGTAGGTTTTTATGTTCTGACATGTCATGGCATACATAAGATACCAGGGATCGAGTAAAATAAGCTATGTAGAAAACTGAATAATGAAAGTCTAATTTGTAGCATTGCCCCTCAAAATGCCCAATTCTTAAAGTGATACTTAATCTTAAATCTTTCTTTTGAGTATCACTCACACCCTGTAGGCTGGAAAACTATAAGAAGTTTCCTTCTTCGCAGACGGAGCAGCTGGAAGTCACGACTGCTACAGTGGATTTCAGTAGTGCCATATTTTCATAGTGGGGGGGAAAAGGTATCTAAACTTCAAACCGCTCCTGCACCATCCATATGTTCAGTATGTTCAGTCATCATTTCATCAAAAATACACTACTTCCAGATATATACACTGCTTTAAAACACTTCTATGAGGGTGTTTTTAGTAATATTTTGGATAAACATTGACTGTAACAAACCGAACATATGGAAGGACAGTCAAGGTGGATTATGCCTCAGAGAGAAGGATTTATAGGGATGTTTGGTGCCTGTTTTCCACCATAAAACCTCACCAATGATAATCTATTTAACCATTGAAAGTGACTGTGAAGAAGGAAACTTCTACCTTTTAACAGCCACCCGTCAAGTTTACACAGAATGAGCATTTGGTGCTCTGATTATAGATTTTAGGAATATCACATTAAATCTTACATTAGCAGAAACAGGCTTGTCCTAGAAATTCCAGATTAGTGACCTTTTTATTGTTAAACTGTCAAAAGTTTTAGATACAAAGCCTGGGGGTGTTTGACAACTAAATTTAGTTTAAAATGTGTGTAAAAGGTTTGTTTACATGTGTTAACAATTGAAGTAATTTTATATGTTTTTACAATATTTTGTTTCATGCAATCTATGCATCTAAAGTTATTGCAGATGTTGAAATCCAGAGTGGCACCACCGTACACCATTAATCCTGAAACTTTACTGATCTTTTCATTGAGTAGAACCACTGGATCTGTCGTGCGCGAGAATATAAATGTGTGCCTCTTTAACTTGCTCAGACCAAGAGATGGAAGTGTTAAACGGTTTACGGTTGTTGTAGTCACTCACTGCATCAGTCCTGCTGAGTATCCTGAATAATATTGGGCCTCAGCGCTCCTGCTGCTGAGACAGAAGCAGTGTGCTGGTTTGATTTGATTGGTATGTTAGGCGCTGTTCACACCCGGCATCAACGTGCGTCTGAGAGATCCGATCACCAGCGGACAGCTCTAAGTACGTCAGTTCTCACCTGGCGTTAGAATGCGTCTCGAGTGACCACCTGTGATCACATCTCACTTCCCTGGTCTATATGCAAATAAACGGACATAATTTCCATTTGCAAAGACCAAATGTGTTGTTGTTTTTAACCGATGGGAAGCAGCAATGCACTTCCTGTACCTGCTGTGCTGGAAATTAAAAGAAGAAAAAATCAAAACAGTACAGAGGATCTATTCTAGGCAAACCAAATCGGCCAAGATGTTTGAAGCACACGTAATATATCTCTACGGCATCTCTATCTCTCAAATTGGCGAGGGCCACTTCAACGTTCAAGTACTACAAGAAAGGGCAATATTCTGAAAATTAACTTTTTAATCTCCATTACAACAAATAAAGCCCGCTCCACTGTCTGTGCTCGCTCTCTTCTTATCAAAAACTGACGGCGCAGTCACAGGCACCGTTGGCCGATATATTTTTTAATGGTGTGATTTTATTTAAAGTTGTATATGAATGGGGTAGTTTAAATGGGTAAGAAACGACTAGAAAAATAATCTTGCGGGCCAGATGGTATTATATTTTTGACATCATGATGCGGACCGGAGGGAGGGGCATGGCCGGCCGAAAATGGCCCCCAGGCCAGTAGTTTGAGACCTCAGCTCTCCGGGCTTTCTAAATTTTCAGACATCGTGGACAAAGCCAGCTTATTTCTTAATATGCCGCCGTTGGCGTGTGAATGAGTACATACTTTTGCGTCCCAGACCACCTCAGAATTTGGTCTGAGGGACCAGATCTCAATATGTCCTCAATGCGTCTTGGTGCAGTCACACCTTTAAGAGTTGTCCATGTGTGATCGGATCACCCAACACTCACGTTAATGCCAGCAGGATTTGGAAAATAATGCTACATATACATGTTACACGCTTACCTCACGCTATCCCAACAGTGCTTTACAAAAACAATTAATCAAGTTTACATTAAGTGTCTTTATAAAACACATCACATTTTCCTGCAGATGTTCCATAACCCACCACTATTAAAATACATTCCAACTGAGTTTTCACCTTCTTGTTTTGTTTTTTTGCACTGATAACTGATAAAACACCACATATTTAATATGCAGTGTGATGCTTGTACCAGCCGGCTCACTGCAGAAATGAATTTAACGTGTGTCTGTATAAGGAAGACTTTTTGTATTTATTTATGTCTTGGTGTGGAGAAAGTTTCCCATCATTGTGTTTTCAGCCTGTGAATTTCTGTTGTAATATTTATCTTGTTTAGATTTAGTGTTGTTTTAATTGATAATATGGCTTTTTGAGCACAATGTGTTGCATTTAAGTTGGGGAAACTGTACTGTTCATCTGTGTGACAGATATTTCCTTAAATAAATACAGTTGTATTCATTTAGTGTCTTTGGTCAGACTTCAGTTTATTTATTGTGACAAAATTGTCTGTTACCTGCCAAGACTTTGTGTATTAAAACCATAGAACACAGATGTTCAGTATCTTTTGATAAGATGTACAATTCTTTACTGAGCTCATCGTTACACTAATACTGTTCACACATTTTTTACATTTTTAACAATCTAATATTTTGTAAATCAAATGTTTCTGCTCAGGTCTGTGTTCTGGATTAACAGCGTGCTAATCTTTATGTATAATCACTTTTCTAATATGTTAACTGTATGATGTAATATGTTACATCATGCCTCCCTGCTGGAAACAATCCTGAACTTTTTATGTGAAAAACTTAGCTGTGCCTGTAAAGTATACTATTCATTCATCGACTCAGCTCTAAATAAACTTTGAACAATGTTTCACCTTGATTTATAGTTACACCAGATTACGTAGCTCAACCATAAATACAGACCAAAAAAGAAAATCTACATGTGCAAATATTACATTCAAAAATGAACTTCTGGTGACAGAAGTCATTGTTTATATGTGTTGTTAGCTAATATAGATTATATTCAATATAATATCAGTTTTACACATTTTTATTCTAATGGGGCAGTGACCTTTTGATCAAATGAAGAAATGAAAGAAACTCATTTCTTTATAGTACATATGGTCCAATATTGTAAATAATGTCATCAAATTTTTTAAAATCCCCTTGTCCGTTTACCAAATTTGCAACAAAGTATGCTTCAACATTCAATTTCTGAAAAGGACAGATTTTATTTTCATTACAAATCATCTGTTATTTCAAATGGCAGTGTTAAGAGGGCTAAAGCTGTGTTTGTAAACAGCTCAATGTAACTGCAATTGGGTTGTTACAGTAGAGAAATTATAACAACTAAGAAACATGTAAAATGGGTGCATTATACTACAATATAACAACACTATATGGAAAGAAATAGAAATAAGTATGTAAAAATGTGTATACAATATACAACAACAATGTACATAATGATGAAAATGGGATCTATCTATCTATCTATCTATAAATAAGAATATTAGTAATGCACAGTAAATACTGTATTAATGCCAGAGTAAACAAGAGTATTGCACAGTTGAATTCTTGTACAGAATGATTGTCTTGCACAGTTGAACATATAAATTATAGATAAATCATGGGGTTATAGCTGCGGACAGGGGTGAAATAAGTCCAAGGGCTAGCCTACTGACACTCAGTCTATAACTATAACCTGAAACTTCCATGAATAAATAAAGGTAAAAAACTGACTAGAACTTAATAAATCAGCCAGTGTCATTGAAAATATCTGTGTGGGTATGCAGAACCCAAAAATAAACCAATTTTATTATGCATGTAAAATAATACAGCTATGCATTAATGTAAGCAGATAATTGTAAAGCATTTTCCTTGGAAACATGATTATTTAGAAAATATGCATTATTATGAAGTTATTGTTCTTCTACACGCTGTCATTATTTTTTTTTAATTATTATTTTTTAATTATAACTAAATAAAAAGATGTGGACTTCTCCCTGCAGTGCTCACGCTGACCAGCAGGGGCGGCAGTGTACCGGCGGTCCTGGGCAGGAAGCGCAAGGGATTGTGGGACTTTTAGTTCTGAGTGGAGGACGGTTGGCTTGATAACACCGCGAAGAACAAAACAAGACATTTTCCACCGAAAATAAAATATCAGCCTCGAATTCAGCACAGCTACAAGCTCCGCGTGCTCCGAGTCCGGATAAATTCAGGTGGATTCAGTCGTCGTACGAAGAAAAGCGACTCACTTTTGGTGAAAAATAAACAGGAAGTTGTTAGCGTTGTGGGACGTGTAGTTCCGCTTGTAGGCCACCGAGCTTGATAACAACGCATAGAATAAAGAAACAACAATAAAATAACCTAAACTTGATCCGAAGGCCGTGCTTTTAGCCTCGGTGTTGGAGTAACCATGCCCGGGTTCACCTGCTGTGTCCCTGGCTGCTACAACAACTCGCACCGGGACCGGGACCTGCGCTTCTACACATTTCCTAAAGACACCACGCTGAGGGAGCTGTGGCTGAGGAACATCTCCCGGGCCGGGGTCAGCGGCTGCTTCAGCACCTTCCAGCCCACCACGGGACACCGAGTCTGCAGCGTGCATTTCGCCGGCGGGAGGAAGACCTACACCATCCGAGTACCGTCGCTTTTCCCTCTGCGGGGGGTCAACGAGCGGAGGAGTCGGCGGGGCAGAGGCAGGAAAGTGTCCGCGGCGGTTCCTGCCCCCGCCGCTGCAGCGACCTCCGGGATCGTCATCGCCAGCGTGGTGGGCAGCACGGCGGAGGGAGCCGAGGGCAACGCCGGCGGCGAGGCGAGCGATGACAGCATCACCGTGGTTCAGATAGGCCAAAACGGGGAGTACCTGGGCACGGCGCGGCTGCCCGCCCAGTCAGAGGGGACTTGTTACGCCGCGCCGATCACCAACGACGGATCCGACGAGCTAACCGCCGACGACTCATCGGTGGAGACCGCGTCCGCCGTGCACCAGCAGCCCGTGCACAGCAGCGTCACCAGCAGCCCGCTGGACCATTCGTACTCGCTGACCACCGGCACCACGTCCGCGGAGCTGCTGCGGAAACTAAACGAGCAGCGGGACATCATCGCGCTGATGGAGGTGAAGATGAAGGAGATGAAGGCTACAATCCGCCAGCTCCGCGTGACCGAGGCCAAGCTGCAGGAGGAGGTGCGCGAGCGGGACCGGATGCTGTGCGGGAACTCGGTGGCTTTTAACGTCAAGAAGAAAGTCTGATGGGTGAAACATCACCGGAGACCCTACAGAGACTCAGCACATCCAGCCCTGTTTTGTATAAAAACTACGAGCGATGACAATTTATTTTCAACAAGTAGAGCTGACTTCTCGTGAAAAAAGTTGGCTGGCTAGTTTATGTAGCTTAATAATAATAACATAATTAGAAACACGCACAGTCCTGTCAATAATACACATTTTACTCATACAACAGAGTCATAGTTTGCATCATAAGCAGGCTTACACATTTATGACCTGAGGACTGATGAGGGAGATGCTCAAAACTGCCTAGTTGCATAGAAAGTTTTTCTCTTTAAGATTTCTCTTAGAATGTTTTTATTTCCTTAGTTATGAATTTAAATCAGGAGGTTGTTGCAAAGAAGCATCTCCCAATAGATTTGCAGAAAGTATGCCAAGATGAAGCATCTATAGCATAACACTATTCTTGGCGCACAATGAAATATGACTTTATCTGAGTTGCCTTTAAAGGTACCATACGTTCCTTCTATGTTTTTGTTGCTAAGGACATTTGTGCAACAGAAAACGGACATAAAGGAATTCCTTAAAACTTGAAGGGGCGCTCAAAAGATGTAATCTCATTAAATGATGTTTCCTGAAGACATGCATTAAGTTACATTAAGAGAAGTACAGAAGAAAAAAACATTTTCTCAAGATACTTCATGCAACATGTGTGCTCCCCGAGGTTGTTGTGACACAGCACCTGCTTGTTTCAGTGTGTGATGTTTCTCCACACATGAAGCTTAGCGGTTGCATTTCTCTGTCCTGCTCATGAGTGTTTTATGCACAGGATGTTACATACATTTCTGATTTTTTGAACTTGGTCTGACAGCTATATGCTCTGCTCTCATTTTGAAGTAAATTTCATTTTGAAATAGCGCTGATTCACGCTGAATCATTTCTCAATTCATGACATGTGTCCTGATTTTGTCACAGTAACAAAGTATAGTGATCAGAAGATCCTGGAGTATTTTTTATTGCTTTTACCTTCAAGGTGAGAAGGTTTTTAACTCAGTTGGGTCACACCTGTCAGGGGCTCTTGTTTTTTTTTCCTTTTTTTTTTTTTTTTTAGGAAAGAAGAGATAATGTGAATTTCCAGTGACTTAACCTTTAGGGGCATTTTTTTCCAGTTGTGGAAAAAGTAATAAAATTAGCACAATATCAAACCCTCAATCATAAAGACTCAAACATGAACTCAAACATCAAACCTCAGTGTTGCTGTTCTGCTTTCTACACAGTGTTATAAGAGAACCTGCTGATGAAGATATCGCCTTATTAAGATGAATGTGATAAAGTTGTTTCTTCTGAATCATCTTGAAAATATTACTTGTACTTGGAGTTACTTGAGAAACAACAAAAAGGCACTGATACTCCTGTTCAGGTTTCCGTGAGGATTGTAATTTATCTTTATTATGGATTGGTGCAGGGATTACTATAGCAGATTAATTAACACTTTATAATAAGGGTACACATCATATAGTTAAGTAATGTTTAACTAATTCATGACTCATGATGATTTAATGCTTGAATTAATGCAGGATGTGTCATGAATTCTCATGACTTTATGTGATTAGCTCACACCAGGTTCACACTTAACAGATCATCAATTAAGAAATAACATTGATTGATATATGACCAAATTAACTACCTGTTTTCACTTTTTACCCCCTTTTATCCAACTGGTCATCAGATGCAAACATTTACATGTTGCCGCACCAAACCAAAAATCATCCTGCAAGTGGCAAATTAGAGAATGGACGATTGAGAAAAGATGGCTTCATATTTCTCTGAGATTAGTTACTGTATGTTTTCAGAGAGGCTGAGGAAATGCATGTGTCTGAAATAAACTTTTATGTAATTGGAATCCAGCTAATTTAGCTGCATACAGTAACTCTGGATTAACATTCCTTAACTGATGATCTATTAAGAAATAATCCCATGAAGTCATCGTGACTTGATCATTTGTTAATGATGAGCAACATGAATTCATGATGCATCCTGCATTAAATCATCATGAGTTATGCATTAATTACTTATATGATACAACACTATTATAAAGTGTTACAGAGTCATTCATGACTGGATTAGTTAGGCCAGAGGTTCCCAACCTCTTCCTTTTTCCTTAAGGGACCCCTTTTCTATCATTGACTAAACTTACTACATGACATATTTTATGGATATTTCATATTATACTCAATGAACAACTGATAAACTGTCCAATTAACCCAAACAGTGAACACTAACTGCAGGAAATTTGTGTAAAATGAGCGATTCAGATTAATTTTGAGCAGATTATTTCGTGTGAATATTGCAGATGAGTTTTTTTCTTATTTCAAGGAACTTTTAATAGAATTATCTGTCTGTATTATGTATTTTTATTTTTATTTTTAACAACCATACTTAATAGGCTTCTTTTTTGACAAATTCTTTTCTTCTCGTTGACACTTGGTCATTGTTCTATTAGCTCTTTGGTTGTTTAAACTGCGTACTTAAATAATAATCCAAACCTTAAAAAATAACAATTCCATGTAGTTTTCTTCACAGAAATTAATGAAATGCTGAGATATAGGCCAGCTGTTTTTTGTTGTTGTTTTTTTAAAGTTGTCTGACACCTTTAAAATCAAGAAGGCCTTGCGACCCCCCCGTGAAACTTTGGCGACCCCTAGTAGGGGTCGGGACCCCCAGGTTGGGAACCAGTGAGTTAGGCCATAAAATGTCAAAAAAAATAAATAATGAAAAGTGGCCATTAGATACCAAGATACCAGAGGATAAAATCATGTCGAAAAACAAAATTCAAAGTAGTTTTTAACAGCAAATTGTCACATTTGAGAAACCATATGAGTGTGCCAGTGTACGGTATAAATGATTTGTTTATTTGCTTGACTTTTTCAGAGGTTGACAGCAGATTTGACTTGTGTGTCAGATGCTGCAGAATGATTTCCACCCTGCAGATGGCGGTGGTATAAAAGCTTGAAGAGTATGGCCTAATTTGCTTTATCTGTCTGTGCGTCGGCAGCTCGGATGTTCATTTGCTTAATTGTTTCTCGTATTAAAGCAGTGAAATGTTGAACATCTTAATGTGATTGTAAAGCTGTAATGCAGTTACTCAACCCGAACTTAAAACGTGTCGTTTTGAACACCTGCCGTGATAATGTGTCACACGAAACAGAGAAAGAGGGAGAGGCGGATGAATGGATAGACAGAGAGAAGAGCGAGGATCCAGATCCTAATCTCATCTGGATTTTTTTTTTTTTTACTCCCAACAGTGTTACATAATGCCTTAATCCAGCGCTGTCGATCAAACTTACACAACTCTTCTTTTCTATGGCTGCTGTCATTCTCCACAGCCGTCTTTACGTTCAGGCCAAACAACAGCTTCTCATGTTTGTCTCGTTGTTTGAGAGTAATTATGTAATGTGAAAGAAAGAAATGATGCTGAAATCCAGTGTTTCACATCAGACTAATATTTACACTGTGCCTGGACACAAAGGTCGCCATTATATAAAATCTCTTTTCAGGCTTATTATTCATTATATTTTGTTAACTGGGCAGAATGACAGTTTTGGTTTTATATTTTGAAAATGTTGAACAATGTTGGACACTGTACTTGTGCAGTTATAATTATATCAGATTAGTGGTCGACCGATATGTGTTTTTCAACGGCTGATGCAGATACCGATATTTTGAGAGCAGGGCGGCCGATATAGTGCCGATTTTGTTTTTTGGGTTGTTTTTTTTGCATCTGATGAAATAGCCTACAACAATTTAAAATTGCTGAACTTCAATGAACATTTATTTAACAGTTATTCAGCAGATAGCAGCATCTCTTTGTTTCTGAAATATATAAACTTACAGAAATAAAACAATGTTAGTGCACAGGACCACCGAGCAGCATCTTATTGTTTTTGGTCATTTTGTAGATCTGCATCAGTTGTAATGTTTCCAGAAAAGTGAAAAATGAGAGAAAAATGTTTACAGAAAAATTATTGGAATGTTTTTTGAGAAAAAAGTCGTAATTTTTCCAGAAAAAAGTAGGAATGTTTACAGAAAAAAGTTGTAATTTTTCAAGAAAAAAAGTCGTAATATTTCAAGTAAAAAGTTGGAATGTTTCGAGAAAAAAGTCGCAATGTTTTGAGAAAAGAGTCGCAATGTTTCGAGAAAAAAATAGCGATTTTTCCAGAAAAAATGTTGTAATGTTTCGAGAAAACACTCATACTTGTGATCGGCCGATGCAGATTATCACAAAATGCCATTAATCGGCTGACTGATTAATCGCTCTATCAGATATATGCAGGGTGGAAAATGAACTTTTTAAAATGTGCACTTCTACCAGCCACTGACAGAGAAGTGTTCAGATTCACCAGCCGCTCAGTCATTATTTTGTGTCTAAAATCTACCAGCCATGTTCATATTTTACCAGCATCTGGCTGGTGGCGGGTGCTAATTTCGGACCCTGGATATATGTCTGTTACACTGTCCACCTAAAGCATTTAATGTGTGTTTGGTATTTCTGAGCACACTGTTCATGACTAGAGTAGAGCTGCAACGATTAGTCAGTTAGTCGATCAACAGAAAATTAACTGGCAACTATTTTAATCACTGAATAATGAATTGAATATTGAATATACATTGAATAATGTAGTCTTTTTTCAAAACATTTTCTGGTTTCACAGACACCTCACATCCAGCTTGATTGATCCTGAGCACATCTGCAAGGTAACAATGTAAAAAAAAAGAAAAAAAAGCAGATGTTTCAGCTCACAGCTGGCATTGCTGCCCATGATGTATTGATTCTGGGCTGCAGATACAGACAGATTATTCTGCAGTTAATGGTTGTTTTAAGCTGCAGATTAACAATGGGTTTCCATTCCTCCTGTGTCAGCATGCAGATGTGGACCAGGATTTATACTAATGCACAGAGTGTGTGCCATCTGCGGGGCATAGCAGGGGATTTGGAGGCCGAGAGGAAGAGGAGGGGGGACGTAAGACGGACGTTTAAATAAGTAAAAATGGAGATAAGGTAGCAGGTTTACAATCTCAGGTTTGCTTGTATAATTTGTCGCTGTCCTGTCTTTAGTGTTTAACACACAGAGCACTCTTTAATAACTCGTCATGACCCACATAGCTGTGGCTGATTCCCACACGGGTTGCTGCTATTCTCAGAGGGCGCTGTGCGTCGATGCTGGACTCCCAGGTGAGCTCTTATCCTCAGTGGGACGTCCTCCATCTGTCCACATGAAAATCCTCCTCACACTTCTGGTCATGTTTCCTCCTACTGTCATTTGCAACAAACTCCTTGTTCATTATGGTTTTGCAGCAGGTAAATGTAGAGATGGCAATAAATTATGATATGTGTACAATGTATTTGTGTTTAAGAAAAAAAAAAATTCTAAATACTAAAGACCGGAAATGAGAAGACTCTAATCCGGTGTGCTGTGTTGTGATGCTGTCATTGGTCTGCTGCCTCCAAGCTCTCTGTGCCCCTCCCTACTACACACACACACACACACACACACACACACACACACAC